>JAULKM010111659.1:0-22859 GCA_032355605.1 Rubia tinctorum
ATCCTTCTGAAGAAACCGTTCATGATGGCGAACGGCGGGAACGCTCCAAGGATTTTACAGACTATAGTTGTTTCCCAATTTTTCAGACTCACCTGAACATCCTCCTTCTCAATCCTCCCCATTACAGTTCCCTCAATTTCAATCGGGCTATAGTATTTGACCTCACCCTGTTCCTTTTCTTGAAAAAGGTCAGTCCATGGCGGAACTACCTCCTCTGCATCCCTGTCCCCTCATAAAACCTTCCGAGTTGTGGTCGTTGTCGTCATTGTCGTCGTTGAAGGTGAGCTTGTTGAGCTCAACTGCTTCGCCGGAGTTACCAGGATCTCCTCCCCTGTTGAACCCTTACCACCCTGTAGTTCCAGCAGTGCTTCTACCTTTTTCGGACTGTTCAGTTCCTCCAGAACCGTCTCCACATCCTTGACGTGAGTTTGATCCTTGGTCACCGAGAAATCCTCTGTGAATAGCTTTCCGGGGGTTTTCTGACAACCGTATATGACACGCTTTGCCTGCAGCTTCTTCTTCCCATTGGACTTCCCCATTTCTGAAGGCAGATTCGCCGAAGCAAATCACCAAGTCTTCTGGGGGGGGGGAAAGATGAAGGAAATAATTTCACACATCGTGGAAGGTGTAATCGCCCCTTTCAATCGCCCTTGCCTCAGCAAATGCCCGTCAAAACCTTTTAGTATGTCTTTCTTCATTGGTCAATTGACGACGTCAATCTTGTGTTGGACGGACACAAAGTTCAACACATGGTGTAGGCCATAAATGATGACAACAACATGATGAAGACAGTGAAGACTCCCATCATTTTTGAAATGATGCTGAGTGAAAAGGAGTACGACCTTGAATGCCGCAACTAATACGAGTATCGGAAGCTGGAGGTGGAGGTGGGTGATGAAATTGGACTATTATGGAATTACAACAAAGATGTGTTTTTCTTTAAAGTATTTCGCAAGGTTAGCTTTGGGATATTCCAATTTATCAGCAAGCATAAAGATGTAATAAATACATCCAGTCGAATAAAAAATGTTCTTGTTTCTTTCAATGAAAAACATGTACTATTTTATTTGTGTAACATTTCTATCTTATTCTTATTTTTTGAGTTCCTGCAAGATCTTTTATCGAGTTTATAATTTTCTTGTGAAAGTAAAACACGTTAGCATAGATCCTCAGACCCTGTGTAATCTAAAAAGTTCCCTGTGTAATCTAAATAGTTTGCTCAAAATGAAACTTTTCCATTTGCGACTTAGAATGGTTATATCTCCTTTTCTTTTATATGTTATGGGTACATATAATATATCCCCAATGCCGAAATTAGGATCATATGAAAGAGGGACCAAAATAATAGAGAAATTTACTTTGAACTTCTATTTTCACAAAAAACATACTCATAAAGTAATACCATAAAGTAGAAACAACAAACAAAGGAACGAAAAATGGATACCATAAAATGTGATTTACATTAATTTTCTTGCACCTCATCATTGTAAGCCTACAAAACATAAACTAAAATAAATAAATTCCCTAACACTAGAAAATATTACCAAATCATGAAAAAATCCAACACTTTTAACAATTCAATGTCAAAAAGTTTTTACACTTTTCACAGTTCAATGAAGAACTATTTGAAAACTTCTAGTGCTTAGTCAATAATTTTTAAGCAAACACACAAAATAGTTAGTGGCTAATATAAAATATGCTACATTAAACACACATCAATTTTAAATTTATAGTTATTATTTACTTTATATATACCCTGATTTTATATGAGTTCTAATAAAAATTCCATTTTACTTTATTCCCTTCTTTTCGTTCTTGAATTGATCTCGCCACCACCCTTTAATCCCCCTTCTACCTTTTTCATTCCCATGTTCCTCTTTATCTTCGGATCCATTAACCCATGATCAACTACTCCTTTCTTTTTTTAGATTTCCTCAATATTTCTTGTTTAGTCATGCAACCCACCACTTTCTCCAACCACCATCACCCAAACCAAGAATACGGAATTGAGAAAATTTATTCTGTATCTAGATCTCCATTTGATCCTAATCACCCAAAGGATAGTAAATTTCCATTATATGTCCCATAAAAGAGCCTTCTATGTGTAAATCTTTGTTTATAGTCGGAGCAAGGTTTGATAATTTTTGGGGGAGTTATATTTAGAATTTTTACATTGCACAAAAATAATTATTTTAAATTAATTTGGATCTTTTTATTGGGTTCTTATGTGAGTAATGACAACAATAAATCTTAGATCCGATTTTTATTCGTAAATCTTTATCCATATTAAGTTATTTTACAATATTTTTTATGTAACAAATCAAAATCGATATGGATTCATAGTGTAATTGATACGGTTTTGGGATTTTTGATTCTGAGATCCAAATCCCGTCCTTGAATCTAGGGTTAACCCTCATGGTCGCCCCTCTCCCCCAATTAATGAACATGAGTCCCTCACTTTCCTCACTTTCTCCATATTTTTCCAGACCCATAGTTCATTTTCTCACGTTTCAATTTTTCTAATGTATTCTCACCCTCCTCCCTCTATTCTCTCTCCTGGTAACTCTCCATTTGTTCTCTATCTCCCCTTTTGTTTTCTAAATTTAAACTTGTTTTAGTGCAAGATAAATATTTGAATTTTTTATTGTTGACTTAATGGGGTCGAAACTTAGGTTTTGGTTGTTAATTGAACATGTTTTGTGTGGTTATGATGTTTCTATTCTTTTCAATACCTAGTTTTGATTTTTGGAGGGTTGGAACATCTTGTTTGATCTCGAACATTATTGTGCATTGTTTTGCTTCATCTTTGACAATAAATGTTGGTTTCATGGTCTATGTAGATGTTGTGTTTGATTTTTGTTTGTTGAAGATATTTCCTTTTAAAAGTTGGTGAGGGGTTTAAATATATTTGCAGTCTTGTTCTTGGTGTAGTTTACGATTTTTCATTCAGGTGTCCCAAAAAATCAATCGTTATGGTACTTTTGTAATAAAATCTTAAGCTTTTGGGTCCTTTCATTCAATTTCATGTATGTTTTTTAGCTCTTTTCTTGTTAGGTTGTGTTGAACAAATACAATTTTTCTACGTAAGATTATTTGTGAAGTTTTTTCAACATGTATATTTTTTATTTTTTAGTATTTAAAATAACTTATATTTGAAGTCATGCATTATTTTATTTTATTTTGGTTTTTTTGATTTCCAGATGTTAATATTTGAAGTTTTTTTTTTGCGTTGGGTATGTTCGTTCAAGTATACTAGGTGTTAGTTGAAGCATATTTTTTCATAAACTTAATTTTTTGGGTGCATAGGTTTCAAATTGGTTGTTATTTTGTTGTGTAAGGTTTATATCTTATTTTATTTGGCAGTTGGATTTTTTTAATGCTTTAAATTTTTAATCACTCTTCGCTAGGCATGTCTACTGTTCATAATGTTGATTACTATGCATATGGTTGCTTTTATAGTGCACGGTACTTTTATTATGCATGATGTTTTTATTGTGCACAATACTTTTACTATGCACATTTCGAGCTTCATAATTGTTTTTTTCTTCTAGAAACTAACCTGGAATAAAATGCTGAATTGAAACTAGATATTTAAGAGTGGTGAGTTATAAAATATTTGTTAGCTTACTTTGCACATGTCAAATCTAAGAGTTTTTGCCAACTTAATTTGGATATTTCGATTAATGTGCACATGTTAACTTCTTTTACTGTGCACGGTGCTTTTATTGTGCTCGAATATTTTACCATGAATACTTTGAGAGTCATAATAGATTTTTCTAGATGCTCGATTTGGAAAAACAATGATGAATTGGAGTAAGTGTTTCGCGAAGGGTGAGCTTTATGATTTATGAGAGTTCGAGCCGAGCAAAGGGGTCGTGGAGGTGCTCGATGTGGGTTGAAAAAAGAAGTCGCTTCTATCTATGTGGATGATCGTGAAGATGCTAAATCTATGCGAGGTACTAGCTGGTACTTTCATACTGTCTACCAACAAAACCTTTGATCATGTCTTTCTTCATTAGTCAATTGACGACGTCAAACGTGTGTTGGACGAACACAAAGTTCAACACATGGTAGAGGACGTGGTTGATAACAATGGAATAGTGAAGAAAATAAAGACTTCCGTCATTTTCAAATGATGTTTAAAGAAGAAAAGAACGGGCTTTTGTCTTAGAACTTGTTCGATTATCAGAACCTGGAAGTGGGTGATGAAATTAAACTATTCTGGAATTACAACAAAGATATGTTTTTCTTTAAAGTATTTCGCAAGGTTAGCATTTGGATATTTTTCACTTTATCAGTCAGAATAAAGATTTAATGAATACATCCGGTCTAGTAAAATGTATTCTTGTTTTACTGAATGAAATACATGTTCCATTATATTTGTGTAATATTTCTTTCTTATTTTTAATTTTTGAGTTCCTACAAGATATTTTATTGAGTTTATAATTTTCTTGCGGAAGTAAACCAAATAGAAAGTAAAATACATTGGCATGGATCCTCAATCCTTGTTTAATCTAAAAAGGTTGCCCAAATGAACCTTTTCCATTTACAACATAGAATGGTCATATGTCATTTCCTTTGATACAATATTGGTACTTCTCATAGATCACAATGCTTGTCATCAGGGTCAAAATTAGGTTATACCATAATAATAGAGAAATTTATAACTTTTATTCTTTCAAAAAACTAACTCATAAAGTAAAACCATAAAGTAGAAACAACAAACAAAGTAACCAAAAATATATTTTAAAAATGTGATTTACATCTATTTTCTTGTACCTTATCTTTCGACTAGCAATGCCTTTGAAACATATATTAAAAATATAAATGCCCTAACACTAAAAAATCTTACCGAATCATGAAAAATCCAACAATTTTCTAAAACATAGCCAACAACAGTTTTCCCAGTATAAAAATCAAAACTATAGAAAACTTGTTAAGAACCCATTAGTTAAAACAGTTGTTGTTATAGTCGGTATAGAAATAGGTACACAAGATCCAAATTTATACTTGATCAGGTACCGCCCCACGCCTTGTTTTGCAGCAGCAGCGTGCACATGCCAGCTTTTATCGCGCACCGTGCATTTATTGTACACATGTTAGCTTTACTATTTGCAATGCTTTTATTGCGCATATTCAAAGTATTATAATTAGGTTTACTTGAATGTCGATTGGAATAAATTGATGAGATGGAGTTAGGGTTTCACGAAGGGTGATTTTACAAATGTTTACCAGCTTACTATGCACATGTAAGTTTCATGAGTGTTTGCTAGATTACTGTATATATTTTGAATACTATGCACATGTTATCTTTTATTGTGCATGAAAAATTTAATGTGCACAATGCTTTTATTTTAAAATTTCAAACATTATAATTGATTTTTCTAGAGGCTCAACTGGGATAAGAGGAGCTAGTTTTTCGCGAAGGGTGAGCTTTACGAGTGTTAAATAAGTCACGATTTCCCAGCATCTGACGACAAATTTATTGGTCTAAGCTAAATCATTCTTATAACGTACTTGACGGTAGAGATGGGATGTCATTTAAAGAAAACATTAAATTAGATTTATAAGTTTTTTTTGGATTTCAATACTAGCATAAAAATTTTCACATCATGCATTTATTATTTTCACTATTCTAGTGGATAGTTTCTTCAAATATTGAGGTTAATATAGAGGAAAATTGAAATTGATCAACTTAATGTTTCCTGTTTTACCTTTTACATGATGAAATTTTCTTTAGATGAAAAAATAAATTGTGAACGCAGTGCACATGACAGCATTTTACATACATAGTGCATTTATTGCGCATGATGCTTATATTGTGCACAATTCTTTTACTGTACACATTTCAAGAGTTTTAATATAAAGTTGAATCTCGATTGGAATATAAAGTTGAATTAGCTTACGTTGCACATGTCAGTTTTATGAGTGTTTCTTAGCTTATTGTGTATATTTTTTTTACTATTGTGCACATGTGAATCTTTATTACGCATAATGCTTTTACTATGAACATTTCGAGCTTTATAATTGATTTTACTAGAGGCTCGATTGAAATAAAATGCTTAATTGGAGCCAGTCTTTCGCGAGGGATGAGTTTTACAAATTACGAGTGTTAAATAAGACATGATTTCCTCGCGTTCGCAGGCATTTGAAATGTCAAAACTAAATCATTCTGATAACATCTTAATCAGCGGTAAAGATAGGAAATGAAATAAGGAAATAAAATTAATGTTTTGAGTTATTTTATTTTTCTTATGATTTAAATACCAACATAAAAGTTTTATTATCATGTATTTATTTCAATACTGACTTCCATCGGGACCCTTTTTGTTGGCCGGAGTGCTGCCATGTCCCGATGGATGTACTATACACAGAACAAAAGAAAATAAGTACTATGGTATGAATAACGCAAACTTTGATAGGAAAAAAAACTAACTGTGTCAAGTGTAATTACCATAGCTAGAACAACACTAAAGTTTTGCTGCGATTACATGCATTGAAACCATGAGTTATCCCCCAAAATGGTGTTTGTGTCGAGGATTATAGATCTTCGCGGCTACTAGATCCCATATACTCCCTCCGTCCCACTATCAATCGCTTATTTACCTTTTCACGGTCTTCAAGGAGCATGTTTGACCATAAATATCTCTAGTTACTATAATAGTGGCATAAAAAATTAACATTTTAAAGATAGATGTATTGATGAATATAACAATATCTCACATGATATTTTTATTATACATAGATTAATTTGTATTTACGGTCAAAGTTCACAAAATTTGACTCCCAAAAAGCAATTAAGCAATTTATAGTGAGACGGAGGGATTACACCGAAACATAATAAAATTACAAGCGTTTAACTTGTCTACAAATTAGATGACTTTAATAAATAAACATATTTAATCATTGTACCTGATGGTTCGCACTGCTTAGACTATCGTTGTTCGCCATTAGTCCCTAATGTAATTGAAATGAAATAAAAAATCATATTAATAGTAGTTGGATTGTGAAAATTGTGTCATTTGGATTCAAATAATTGGACTTAGCTAAGCATGGATTTTACCAAGAAAATTCCTAAATAGTGGATATTACCGACACGTATAACCGAAGTCGGTTAGCCATCGCATACATCGACACTGGAACCGATGGCTAAACAATGTTGTAAATACCACACATTAAGTGTGGCCAATGCATATAATCGACATTGGATACATCTCGTTTCAATCGACAACAAAATCGAAATATAACTGAAAACATAATCAAGGTGAAATTCCAAACAATTTCATTCTACAAACGCAAAAACTAGAAAAAGGAAGAATTCTAATCCTCTAATCTGACACTAACAATATAAACATACATAAACATGCAAAACCAATAAGTGGGTAACAAAAATATACCAGAGCTTATCAACAATGCCTTTTTCAATTTGATAACAAAAACTCAAAAATATGACCAAGAAATGGAAGAGAAACACGTACCTTCTGAGATTGAGCTTTGTAAAGTTAGGATTTTGGAAAGGGAAGAATGGTGGGAAGCTAAAGTGTGAATATTTCAGCCAAAATGAGGCATTTTCAGAGGAGTAATACCAAACGATGTCGTTTCATAGTGTAATCTGTCCAAACCAAGTGATGTTGGCCACATATCGACTATACTGACACATGTGGTGAAATGTTACCAACGTCGACTACATCATGAATTGGGCCAAAAATTACAATTGGCCCCACAAAATTGAAAAACTATATTAATCAGTCCATTGAAAAAATTAATAATCATTTATCCATAATTGCATGAAAATAATTATTTAGAAATTAAATAAAACAATTGTGAGTTATAGTTTATAAATACATATATGGGTGGCCTATTATTGATCGTTGACCATTTAAAGTCTAACCTTAATTAGAAGTCCTTATGTACACATACAAACAATATATGCTAGATTGTGACCTTCAATAGATAAACCGAAGTTATAACCAGCTTATGTGTATACATATGGTCGGTATATGTTTGACCGTTGATCTTTTACCTTTTAAAGTAAAATTATAGATATAAGTCCTTATATACACATATGGCCGGCCGTAAGGTTGACCACAGACTTTTCATAGTAAAACCCTAGTTATAAGTCAAGTATATGTACATATATGGACGATCTATTGCTTACCACTGACCTCTGGAAGTCAAACCCTAGTTATGAGTCCTAATATACACATATGGATGGTATATGGTTTACCGTAGACCTTTTATAGTCATACATTGTCTATAAGTCCTTATACGACCATGTATGACCAGTATATGGTGGACCACTGACCTTTCATAGTGAAACCCTAATTATAAGTCAATTATATGTACATATATGGTCAGCCTATGGTTGAGCGTAGACATTTTATAGTCATACCCATGTTGTAAGTCCTTACACATACACGTATGACCGGTATATTGTTGATTGTCGACCTTTTAAAGTTATACCCTGGTTATAGGTCTCTGTACGTACACGTATGACCAGTATATGGTTGACCGTTAACATTTGACCATTTAAAGTCAAACTCTAAGTCCTTGTATACACATATGACTGGTATATGGTTAATAACTGACCTTTGAAAGTTAAACCCAAGTTATAAGTCAATTATATGCACATATATGGCGGGTCTATGGCTAATCGCTGACCTCACACCTATTAAAGCCAAATCATATTTACATGTTTGTATATACACATATGACCAGTATATGGTTGATCGTAGACCTTTTATAGTCAAACCCTAGTTATAAGTCCAATATATGCACATATATCGCCGATCTATGGTTGAACACCAACCTGTGGAAATCAAACCCTAGTTATGTGTCCTAATATATACATATAGTTTGTCCATGTTTGAGGTTACATGTCCAAGGCAAACCCGCCTTTATAAGTCCTTATAGACACACATAACTGGTACATGGTTAGCTAATAACCATAAAATGTCAAACCCTAGTTATAAGTTCTCATACGTGTATATATACCTAGTTTATGGTTGAATTTTTCCTGGCTAAAGTCAAACCATAGCTGTTAACTACCGAATATCATTATTTGACTTGCTACCAGAGAAAGAGACTGACATCGGCTTCATGTAGGTTTTTATTCGGTCATCAATGATTATGAAAAATTGATGTCTCCTACATGCATACCACATGTCAGCCAAAGACATTATGAAGAAGTTTATATGTCGTCGACATCGTTTGATCAACAACAAGCCAACGTTGGTTGCATCTCAGCTCTAGGTTGATGTCTTCAATTACATATAAATGATATCAGCTTCATGTAGGTTCCTATTTGGTTATCAATGAGTAACAATTATCGATGTCACCTATATGTTGGAAACATGTCGGCCAACACTATTATGAAGCAGTCGGCATTTCATTGACATCATTTGTTTAACATTGAGCCGACGTCGAGTACATCACAACTTTAGGTCAGTGTCTTTAATTTACCCATCAGTGATATAGGTTATCTGTCACTCCACTATCATTTGTTCTTATGAAATCAAACTAATGTGTAACAAAAATCGATTATAATGTTTATATAATTTTTTTAAAACATAAAATCCTCATTCATTTCTATCAAACCCTAACTGAGCAAAGAACAAACTCACTCCACTAAATTCACTCGACCGAACCCAGTTCCCATCGTCCACATCTATCTACCCATTAAATACTCAAAATGGGCCAACTATTTCCCTTGCAACCATCATCTCCACCCTTCCCTGGCAGTTCTAAGCCATCACTGCTCCTCTTCGCCGCCGCCGCCATATTGGAGGTTTTGGAGATAAAATCCGATGTTGCAGAGATGATGCATGGATAACATCGGTCCTGAAGAACAAATGCAAAATGCCACAATCCGAGCTGCTTCAATTAGAACCCTAGCCGATGTCGACACTTTCTTCTCAATTAGGTACATTTATTTGTTTTTCCTTTTTCCCGGCTACATGTATTGAATCGTATGTATTTTTCTGTATGTGTGATAAATATGTGGATTGATTGTTAATTTTGTATTTTGTATTTATCGTTGATTATGTGTCACTGTAAAGATGGTTCCTGATATTGTATTTGGGAATCATTCTAAATTGTGTAATTTTTATTTATTGTTGATTGTGTGTTATTGTAGCGGTGGTTGATTATATTGTATTTGGGATTTATTTTTGATTGTGTGTATTTTGGATTCATTGTCAATTGTGTGTTGTTGTGGTTATTGTTAATTATAGTGCACACATTTTGGAATGATTGTTGATTGTGCATTTTCAATTTATATGTCATGATGGTCGATTATATATAAAGTGTATTTGGAATTTATTGTTGATTATGTATTTGGGATTGATTGTTCATTGTGTGTTGTTGTGGTGATGGTTTGATTATATTTTATGTATATTTATTTCAATGTCGATTGTGTGTTTTTGATTCATTTGTTAAATGTTGATTGTGTTAACAGTGTGTTGATTGTGTGTATTCGATTCATTTGTTAAATGTTGATTGTGTCTATAGTCTTTTGACTGTGTATTCTAGATTTAATGTGCAGAATAATAGGGAGAATGAAGATCTGTACTTATAGCCCTCCTAATGAGCCGGACAAGGAGTAATTCCCATCACAACCATTAGCGATTGAACCCCCGCCCGATTGAAACTACAAGGGAATGAGGAAGGCCTGTCCCAAACTCCCAAGAAGAAGGCAAAGAAGGAACATTCGCCAAGGCCTAAATTTTATAGGTCTATGTTCATCCGCTAGGAAAATGAATAGCAATACGAGCATCTGAAGGTAGAAAGTTGGAGATCATGTTCTTGAAGGTCGCATAGGTGGTGCCTTACCACCTTGACTACTTTTCTAGAGCCTTTCAAGGCTTCAGAGATGCTCGACATTATCTTCCTCGATCACCGACCTACACATCAAAGGTGGTATAGTTCTACACGAACCTCAATGCCCTCGATAATGGTGACTTTGAGACAGTGAAAAATAAGAGGTTCACTCTCAGTTCAGAGACCATAACAAGGCGATCAAGTGCCATATCGAGAAAACCACCCCCGGAGTCCGTCACCTGTATTTCGGGAAATGATCTGCACCCAAAAATATGCAGTAACCAATGCATTTAACACGTTTGTTAATATGTTTTATTTAGTTGATTGCTATTTTTAGTTAGGTTTACACAAAGGGTTTAGATGATTGTTTTTTGGTTTTCATATCTAAATCCTGAGTTTTGTAGACTTAATTGGATCTAATGGAAACTTTGTACTCATGAGCACCTAAATCTTATTTTGTGAGTTTACTAGTAGGTTGATCGTGAGAACTTCAGCGTAATTTTGCAGAAGGACATCCACAAGGGGGGTAGTAGATATTAGAAGTCTATTCGCAAGGATGTTAGTAGGCAGAAAACGTGGTAGTTGATGGAATCAAGCCGGAAAAATAAGGGAGTCGAAGTCCAACTCTCCAAGACTTGGCACGGCCGCGTTAACCAACACGGGTCATACTAGTCAACACGGCCACACTAGCTAACACCGGTCGTGCCAGCCAACACGTTTTAGCCAGGAACCCTCAGCTGGCATGGCCGTGCCACATATCCTTAGCATGAGTCGCTTGCTCTAACACAACCCATGCTAACTTGACACTTTATGCACCTAAGTATGGACACAGGCCGTGCCACTTTACATGGCCCGTGTTGCCCCATTTCAAAGATTCAAACACCAACCCACAGGATGAGAAAATCGACAAGCCTGTACCATAGCTTTGCTTAGAAATTGACTCATAGCCGACGACCTATAAGGATTAACATGGCTCTCACCATTCAAAAGTGAAAATCAAGCATCCATCCGAATGCCCGTGAAGATTCACACGGCCCCCGCTGTTCAATTGATCGAGAAGGAATCCCAGCCGATGAGCTGTGCCGAACAATGCGGCCGCTCCCATCAGAAGACCTATGACCAAGCTCCAGCCGGCGGTCTGTGTCAGCCAGCACGGCTCATGCCAGACCTCCCTAGTATGGCCGTACTAGGCAGCACGGGCTATGCCAAAACCAGCTATCACGACTGTTACAAACAACACGACTCATGCCAATTTCGACTGCAAGGGTTTTTGGCCTCATTTTGGGCCTTTTTCATGGCCCAATTCCCTACTACTCTATATAGGAGCCTATTTATACTAGGGTTTAAGTTTGGTTCATTTTATTTCCATTCTCCTAAGAGTAGGTATAGAGAGAAAGGTTCATTTTATTAACCTTTCTCTCTAATAACTTTTCTCCTTGTTTTTGCCCAAGGGCATTCAATCCAATGAAATAGTATTTGTATTCATGACTTGGTTTTTTTGTGAGATTCGGTAGATCTACCTATCTTTATGTGCTTATGATCATTATGTTGGCTTGCTCTTTATATTCTTGTTAATTGCATGATTGTTAAACAATGTTGGCTTACACCTCCGTCTACTTTCATGTTGGCACATTTATTGATATCCCCCGGGGAGTGAAACCTAGATGTATGCAGGTAACAATATTCCAAGATCATATGAGTGTATGCATATGGGTCTCTGAGTCAATGTTACAATCAACCATACACTAGTCTTAGCTGGCGAGATGGCCCGAAGGGTTACTGATAGAGATAACGTAGTAGCAAACTAGGGTTAGCGCATTTTGAAACCTTAGAGTCACCGATAAGATGTATATTCCTTTTCCTCTTTAGGCCTAGGTAGAAGCATTCGTAGTGGAGTTCCTAGGATATAATTGTAAGGGGGAGAATCAGATCTGCATAGCAGGTAGAGCCATTGTTACACTTCCATAATTATGGAGGTAGTGCCGATGGAAGAATACAATAGCACCCTACATGGGAAGTGTTTACCATTAACCACACTACATGGTATAAGAATTAGGATATGTTTGTATGTCTTGAATGTGATTGAATCGCGGATCAAAATACAATAGTAGTCATATTACGCAAATATTTCCCAAGTGCTAGCGATAACTAGTTTTACTCTCTTGTGATTTTACGTCCTTGTAGTTTTTAGATAAAGACCCCCCCAATTTTTTTTTTGCAATACTAGCTATTCCTAACACATGATCGGACTGATGACTTGATTGTGGCTGTGTAGTTAACTTTTAGATTCCTAGCATCTCTATGGAAGATTCCGATCTTGCCACTATTTACGCTCTTGGTAGCTTAGTAGTAGGAATGAGATCAAAAATAGAAATCTTAATCTTTGATCTCATAAGCCTTCTCGTTGGGTTAATTAGCTATAATAAATGGCCCAGAGGGGAGGCGGGTCAAATTTTGGTGCCACTGCAGGGGATGCTAGTCTAAAGGTTTAATTGTTAACTTATATAGCGTGTTAGTTGACTAGTTAGCGTTATTTTTGTTTTTGTTAGTTGGTTTTTGCTGTTGAGCTTGTGTTATAGTATTTTTTTTACTTTTGACCTGTTTCTAGTGTTTTTTTGGTTGGTTATTGTTTGGTTCCTACTTTAAGGTACATACCCGTACCATGGACTTGGGAACTTTACAACACTTACAGGAAGGTGCAGGTAGTCGGAAAAGAATGAGGAAAACTAGAACAGAAGTTCCACAAGAACCAAGTATTATTGAGGAGACCTAGTTATGGCGGAAGACAATCGCACACTTAAGGCGTTGATAGCTCCTAACTTGGAGAATAAACCTCTATGCATTGTGTTCCCACCTTTACCACCAAATGTGACTTGTACAATGTTTGCCAACATTCCATGCGATGGTTAGTGAAGACCAGAACAAGCATTTGTCAAGGTTTACCTATTGTTCATCAATATGAAGCCTCCGGAAGTTTCAGAAGAATATTACAACTTGCGATCCTTTCCTTTCTCACTGCGGGAGGCAACGAAAGATTGGTTATATTATCTTTCACCCAGGTGGATCACTTCATGGATGGACATGAAGCTGAGGTTCCTTGAAAAGTACTTTCCGGCTTCTAAGTTCGTGGGTTTAAAGAAACATCTTTCTGATCTACACATTTAAGCAGGCGTTAACCAATGCATTCGACACATTTGTTATTATGTTTTGTTTGGTTGATTTAAAGTTTTAATTAGGTTTATATTACAAAGGGTTTAGATGAGCGTTGTTGGTTTTATTATCTAAATTCTGAGTTTTGTAGACTTAATTGGATCTAATAGACACTTTGACCTTAGGAGCGCCTAGTATAATTCTGTAGAAGGCCATCCACAGGGATGGTAGTAGATATTAGAAGGCTATTCGCAAGAATGGTAGTAGACAGAAGGCCACGAGTCAAAATGTGGTAGAAGATGGAATCAAACCGGAAAAAGAAGGGAGTCAAAGTCAAATTCTTGAAGGCTTGCCATGGCTGCACAAGCCAACACAGGTTGTTCCAACTGACACGGTCATGTCAGGGACCCTCCAGGATAACCTGTGCAAGACTGACACAGCCATCCCACAGGCCCTGGGCACGAGCCACTTGCTCCAACACGGTCCGTGCCAAGCTAAACCTTATTGCAGCTAAGTATAGACATGTACTGTGCCCTTTAAAACGAACCATGTTGTTTCAACTATAACATTTGAAAACCAGCCCACGGATGTGACGTTATACACGACCATGCCATCGTTTTCCTTAGAAGGCCGAGGAAAAGGCTACAGTTGGCGGTCTATGTCAGCCACTGTGGTCCGTGCCAGAGCTAGCTAGCACAGTCATTCCAGGAAGCACGGCCGTGCCCGAGCCAGCCGGTACGGATGCGCCAGGCACCGCTACTCTCGCAAATTTGGGCTGCTAGGGTTTTTTGTCTCATTTTGGGCCTTTTTCAAGGCCCAATTCCCTACTACTATATATAGGAGCCTATTTGTATTAGGGTTTACGTTGGATTCATTATTATTATCCTAAGAGTAGGTAGAGAGAGATGAGGAATAACCCTTCTCTCTAATTAATTTCTTTTCTCCTTATTTTTGCCCAATGACATTGAATCCAATTAAATACTTGGGTTCAATGCTTAGGGAGTAGTGATTTAACTTGGGGTTTGTATTTGTATTCATGACTTGGTTTTTTTGGGAGATTCTATAGATCTACCTATCTTTATGTGATTATGATCATTATGTTGACTTGTGCCTTTGATTCTTGTTAATTGCATAATTGTTACACCATGTTGGCATGAAACTTAGTTTACTTTCATGTTGTCATATTTATTGATATCGCTCAGGGAGTGAAACATATATGTGATTAGGGGTAGCGGGTTTCGGAACCGAATGGGTGTATGCATATGGGTCGAGTTACCGTTACGATGACCTCACACTAGTTAAGCTGGAAAGTTCGCTCGAAGGTTACGAATATAGCTAGAATTATTAGCAAACTAGGGTTAGGGTTATTAGAAACATTAGAGTTATCGATAAGGTGCCTATCCCTTTGGAACTATAGGCCTAGGGATAAGCATTCGTACTGGAGTGCCCGAGACGTAATAACATGGGTAAGAATCAGACATGCGCAATAGAAGGGCCGTTCCCCAATTATGGAGGCGGTGCAAATGGAAGATTACATGCACACCCTACGTGACAGGTATGGGGAAGTGTTGACCATCGAGCACACTACATGGCATAAGCATTAAAATAGGTTTTTATGTCTTTAATGTGATTGAGTCGAGAATCAAAACATATTTTCGGTTATGTTACGCAAATATTCCCCAAGTACTAGTGATAAATAGTTTTATTCTCTTGTGATCTTGCATGCTCGTAGTTGTAGATAACCCCCCCAAAAAAAACCTATTTCGCAATACTAGCTATTCCTAACACATGATCAAATTAATGACCCGATCGCGGCTGTGTGTAGTTGATTTTTAAATTCCTATCATCTCTGTGGACCACCCCGGTCTTTCCACTATCTACCCTCTAGGTAGCATAGTAGTAGGAATGGGATTAACAATACAAATATTCATCTTTTTGAAGCCATCTCCTTGGGTTGATTGATTGGCTACCGATTAACGACCCCGAGAGGAGGCAGATAAAATTTTGGCATCATTGTTGGGGATGCTACTTCAAAGGTTTAATTGTTAACTTGTATAGCTTGTTAGTTGAGTAGTTAGTATTGTTTTTGTTTTTATTTTTATTTTTGTTTGTTTGAGTTGGTTTACACTATTGATCCTTTGTTATAGTATTTCCGTTTACTTTTGACCTATTTGCTAGTCTTGTTTTTGGTTGTTTATTGTTTGATTCCAAGTTTATGGTACAGAGCTGTATCACTAAAAATACATACCGAAAGGCCCATGTAGTTGTTAGAGCGGGATTTCCACAAGAGCCAATTATTGTTGAGGAGTTTGTAGTTATGGCGGAGAACAATCGCACACTTAGGGATTTGATTGCTCCTAACTTGGATAATTAACCCCTATGCATTTCCCCCCCCTTTTCCACCGAAAGTGACATGTGATCTCAAGAGCGGTATGATCCAATGCTTACCAACTTTCCATGGGAGTTCCAAACAATATTTTGTCGGAGTTCCACCTAGTGTACACCAATATGAAGCCTCCGGGAGTTTCAGAAGAAGATTACAACTTGCGATCCTTTCCTTTCTCACCGAGGGATGCAACTAAGGTTTGGTTATATCATCTTCCTCTCGGGTGTATCACTTCATGGATGGTCATGAAGTGGGGGTTTCTTTAAATGTACTTTCTGGCTTCTAAATCCGCGTAATTGAAAAAATAGCTTTCCAACATCTCTCAAATGGTAAATGAGTCCCTCTACGAGTATTGTGAAAGGTTAAAGATATTGTTGGAGAGTTGTCCGTACCATCCATTCAAGGAAGGCGACTTGGTGTACTACTTCTTCTAATGAATTTGTGATGAAGATATGGGAATGGTTAATGTGGCTTGCAATGGCTCCATAGCCAACAAGAGTTTGACAGATGCAATGACGTTCTTCAAAGAAATGGCCAAAAAGACAAGGTAGTTTGGCACTAGATCTGGAGTGCAGACATTGGATGAGCTGGCTCAATCTCCCAAATTGGAATAGAAGGTTCAAGAAATTACCTCGATGATGAAAGAATTTATGAAGGGGAGAGTTCATAAAGTCAAGGTATGCAAAGTATATAGTCTTGATCATCCTACCGATATTTATCTGCAAGTGGTTGAAGATTTTGAAGAGGTTAAAGTGTTGGAATTCAATGGTGAAAATAGACAATGATTTTCTAGGGGGAAACAACAACAAGGGCTCAGTGGGAATCAAGGAGGTGAAAGGCAAAACCCCTACGCGGATACCTTTAACCATAGGTATCATGATCATCCCAACTTCTGATGGTGCGTGGAGGAGAACCACGGTCAATGGTACAATCGAGGTGCACAACCTCAACCCTACCCGAGGGAAAAAGACCCTTCCAATAACAACGTCGCCTTGTACAAGTCGTACTGGAAAGGAGATTCTTGATTCAATTAGCGAAGATACATGATGTGTTCATCGAGTGGACAAAAAGAGAGATCGAGGAGCTTGGCACTAGAGCATTCTCGAGTATCAAGAATCTTGAAGTCCAAGTGGGAAAACTTGACACCTCGGTGAGTCAACTTAAGCCTAGGGAATCCGACAAACTTCCTTCCAAACCAGAGGTTAATCCGAGAAATGTAAGTGCATTAAAGCTAAGGACCGGGAAGGAGGTGCGTGAGGCTGAAAGAGAAATTGTGCAAGAGGATGATTTGATTGTGGAAGGTGACAAGATCAACTTTGAATAGCGGGAAATAATTGTTGAAAAGGATCTTCCCAAAGATCTCATCTCCACCGAGGGGAGGGTGGTCCCTCCACCACATTTCTGAGTGCACTAAGAGGAAGATCGAAGGTGGTAACCAATGAGACAAACATTTGCAAAATCTTCAAGAAAGTTGAGATTAGCGTTCCAATTTTGGATTTGAATGAGCAAGTTCCCTCTTATCCTAAATTTTTGAAAAATGCATACACTAAAAAGAGGAAAAAACCATTTAGTAAAGTAGGGAAATTGAAAATAGGGAGAGTGACTACTCTAAATCATAAGAATTTTCCTAAGAAATGCGATTACCTCGAAATGTTTTCAATACCAATTTTCTTAGGTGAAAAGTCAGTGAAGAATGCTATGATTAACTTAGGTGAATCTATTAATGCGATCCCTTCTAGCCTTTATGAAAACCTAGACATAGGTAATCTTAAGAAAACTAGAGTAATTGTTCCACTAGCTCTCGATGTTTAGTTAAGGATGTAATGGTTAGAGTAGGCAGTTTAGTGTTTCAAGCGGACTTTCATGTCCTTGACGTAGTGCACGATGGTGGTGCACCCTCAACTTTATTGGGGAGTCCTTTTCTAAAAACGTCAAGAACTAAGATAGATGTTCATTTAGGGACACTAACCCTAGAGGATGACATTGATAAAGTGGGATTTAAGATCTATAAGTCTAAGCATGATTCACCTGTTCCCTCTCTTATGTGCAGTGGCAAAACTTTATGTGACGAGCTTGTTCAATGTGATAACTCTTACATGATTAATGATAATGAATGCCTAGATGAGTTCCTTGATGATGATGAGATTGATGAACAAAATCATGTGTTGAGCTTCAACTGTGATGACCATGTTGATGATACCTAAGCTATGCATGACTTTAGTGATATCATGGATTGTTTTTCTACTCTCACTAACTTGAAGCGGTTAGCAGAGAGTTGCGAGGACGTAAAACCTCCTCGACCACATCCTAAACCCGAGGAAATAGCTAAGGATTCAACATTACCTAAGGGTGAACATACATTTTTTTATAGCGAGTAAACGATGTAAGGGTAAGGATGACAATTAGTGGAGACCTCTCCACAAGGATGTCATCATGGGTGGAGTTGCCGATGGCGACTCCGGAGACCCAACTGTACATTCGTTTTAATTGAAATACGTGAGAAATAAACCATGAGGACGAAAATTAAAATATGGTTCTTTTTTCTCTTTGATTTGATGATTTTAGGTAGTTAGATTTTGCATGTAGTTGTGTGCGACAAAGGGTCTTGGTGTGAAACTCTTGTTGATTTTTAAGTCCAAGACCGAGTCTCGTGTTTTGTAGTTGGTGAGAAATAGGACTTGATGGGTGGAAAAAATTTTCAATAAAGGGAGGCACCAGGGGAACACGGTCGTATCAGACTACACGGTTCGTGTTAGAGCAAGACAAAAGGAGGCGACCTCGTGTCAGATCAAGTTAGCACGAGGCTCATGTGGTATAGTCGTGCCACTGTCTTGTGCCATGCTGAATTTGGGACAAAAGTATGCATTTTTGCCCCATTAATTCAGCAACTCTTTTATTCCCTAGGCACATATTACCTCGGTTCTACAGGGTTTTTACCTCAATTTTCAGCCCTAAAATAACCGAGGTAAATGTGGGTGTAGTAAAAAGTATATTTTTTACCTTGGTTCAAAATCGAGGTAACTTTTTACCTCGGGTTTTCAGAAAATAACCATGGTAAAAATTGTGACTGTGAATGTGGTGCGATGTCGCAGACAACGTTTAAACCGAAATAAAAGACTACAAGACTGACACTAGTTTGATGTCTCACGTAGCAATTTTGGAACTAAAATAAATTACAGCACCAATACTATTACGATGTCGCACGTATCAATTGTGGAAGAAAAAAAACTATCAAAAACAGAATCGACGTCGATTTTGCTTTCGGTAGTTCAAAATCAATAGCAATTTTTTGGCTAGATTACAGTAACAGTTTTGTCAAACTCACAGCCCAAATTTATATAAATTCAACTAAAATCACGGGGAAAGAATCAAATTTACAAATTTAATCAGCTAGATTTACAAAAAACACATTGAATCATACTGCACAGATTTTGAATCATACAACATACAATAAATCATGAATTATACACACAGCAGCAACGCGTAGCAGAGACAGCAGTAAGGCACGACGACTGGTGGCATGACATCGGTCGGTCGCCTGCTCGACGCAGTTGGTGGCACGACGGAGCAAAAACAATGTTTGGAGGAGGCAGCAGTATGGCACGATGGAGATAGCAACGAGGCGTAGCGCTGCAGATGGGGTGGTTACGTGTCGACGGAGATAGCGGCATATATAGGGCGGGGGCGTAGCATGACGCTGGAGACAACGACGGAGATAGGGCGGAGGCATGGCGTGGCGCCGAATATAGTGGTGGAGATAGGGCGGTGGCGTGGCATGGCGCCGGAGATAGCGTTAGAGATACGACGATGGCTTAGCGCTGGAACAGCAGCGTCTTGCAGCGGGGGCGGAGCCAGAACTTATTTTTTGGTGGGTCACAATTTAATTTGATGATTCTGTCTTTGAACATAGTGTTAAAATTTTGAGAAATTTTAAATTTTAGAGGAATAAAGTGGGTCTAAAATTAAAAATAAACTAAAACACTAGTAAAAAATCATATAAAAATATAAAAAATTTGAAAAAAAGGTAGGGAAATTGCCCTACCTTGCACAGGTGTGGCTCCGCCACTGTCTGGCTGTGAAGGCTGTGGAATCCAGTCACTTTTTTAGGAAATAGGGTGATTTGACGCGGATGAGGTGTTTGAAGGAGGAGGGGTAGACTAGAGTTTGGTTGTTTTTATAATGGCAGGGTTTGGGGTTGGTTTTTTTTGGCTAGGTTGGTATGTTTTTGGCATTTTCTTTTTGAGTCCGTCTCTTGAAAGACGGTATTTTCATAAGTTATGGAAAGACCAAGGTTTAAACTGTAAATTTGAAGAAATCAAAATAAAATTTCCGGGATCTATTAATCGGGTCATAAACCTATCACTCCTAAATGTTGTATAATAAATTTTTAATATTGCAACTTAAACCTTTTACCTTTCTATAATTCCAATTCAATTTCGTCTTTCCATATGCCTATGTAAAGACGGTCTTTCCCAAGACTTAAATTGAAATTTCAGGTAAATCAAACCCTAATTCGGCCAAGAGTCGACTAAATCCCTATATTTACATCTACTCCTTTACCTTTATTTTTATGATGAGACCTGAATTACCTACTAATTTTAGTCATTCTTTCTATGCTTTAGTGAGGGATGTGAATCGTGATTTATCTAACCATTCTTTTGTCGTGACCCTACATTTTAACTATGATGGATCCAAGGGGGGCATGTGCCCTACTGACCCCACCTCTAACGCTTAATAGTTCTAATTTTTTTATATTCTTAAAAATTAATTGTATTTGTGTTTCTCACATTTATAGGTAAATTTTTAACTACAACATTAAAGAAGTTTATTGGTTGTACAACTTTTCATTTACCCATTTCAATGAACATCATAAATTTTAGACTTGATATAAGTAATAATTTTTTGATTTTTCTTTATCTTCTATCACTACTACAAGAGGTCATCGTTACAATTTTCTTGCAACACTTATTAAAATGTTACAATAACTTGTAAAGTGTTACTCTCTCCGTTTCACTAAGAGTGACACATTAGATTTAGACTATTGGGATTTAGGTGAAGAAAATGAGTGGATGAAATTGAATATAAAAAGTAAAAAGTAGAATGAGTGGATGAGATTGAAGGAATCTTGCCAAAAATGCAAAGTGTGTCATTAAAAAATCCCAATAAGGTAAGTGTGCCACAAATAGAGAAACATAGGAATTACTTAAACTTTTGAAAAGTGTTACCTAAATGTTGAAAAGTGTTACCTACATTTTGAAAAGTGTTGCGTTAGATTTACTGCAACGTCACTTAAGGAAATACTTGTAAAAGCATTGTGATAGACTCAACATATTATTATTAGCATTTAAATTAACACTTTCAAAGTGTTACATTCGAATTAATTTGTATTGGTATATTACAACTACTAAACGTTTTCTTCTAATGTTTATAAATATAAATATTTGGCATGTTATCTTTCTATTAATTCATTATCATAAAACAAAAATACTCACACATATGATTATTTGCCTCAAGACACTGATTGCACCCTCCTTGTTTAATTTTTTTTCCAAAATAATTTGCAAGAAAATTATTGATAGAAGAAATCTAAATATACATTATATACCACTTAATAATGAACTAATCATGTGAAATAGAATGAAATATTTCTAGTTCTACATAAATTGCTTAATTAAGATTTCACGGTATTCAATGAGCACGTTGACGGCAAATATATTTAGTTACCTATTATAATGCCGCATAATAAATTATATTTAAAAAATAGATGTTTTGATGAATCTAACAATATCTCACATGATATTTTTTTATTATAAATAGATTTATTTTTATTATAAAGTTTGCAAAGTTTGACTGTCAAAAAGTAATTAAGCAATTTATAGTGTGACGGATGGGGTATGTTCTAGACTTCTAGTCCGGGAAGCTTTTTTATGTTGAAGAAGTGAGTGATAGAATGATGGATCAATTAAATTTTAATATTTGATAAGTGAGTGGGTCAAAAATTAATTTTATACCATATTTTTCCATCTTTTTCCATCTTTTATTCCTTCATTTACTACATATTAAAATTTAATTAGTTCATCGCTCCAACGCAATCACTTCCCAACATAAAATAATTTATGTGTTCTAGTGTGAGTTACAAGATTTCTCCTTGGCTTTTCATCATGATTGGTGATATTTCTCTAGTTGGTAGCATATGTGGACAAGGAAGACTCCAACAATGCATATTGTTAGAATGTTGTATTCTCACACGGAACTTCATCGGTCTCAAATTAATAATTCATCATTTTTTTTCCAGAGGCTCCATAGTCCACACACAAGGAAATTTACCAAAATTAGCAAAATTAAACGATGCAGTATACTCACACCCCATTGAAACAGGCGAAAACAGTAAGCATGACTACAATCCCACGTGTAAGCAGAGAATGGTGGTTCGCTGCATGCCACGCCATCTCCCGCCGTTGGTTACACCTACACATCAACGCATTACCAGCCGTCCGATCCTCTT
>JAULKM010111676.1:0-22855 GCA_032355605.1 Rubia tinctorum
ATCTACTTAGTTGTATTTATTGAGCATATTGGGCTTAAAAATAGTATCTTTGAGAGGTACGACGACGACCTCCCAATTGGCTCTAGTATTTTTTATTGGTTGGAAATTTGTCACTTCGTTGGTTGGAAACGCTGGTAAATTTGTGTGTTGAATGTCACTTTTATCTTTTTTCTTGGTGGACTTTATGAGCCATGGGATGAGCAAGGCCTTCACATTTCTAACCTTAGTACAACCAAACTTTCTTCTTGGTCAAATGCATATCAGGAACGATAAGAACTTCTACTATAACCCTATCAAAGCCATTGGAATGGGATTGAAATCATGAAACATGTTAAATTCCTCTCACAAACCGTCGGTAACGTGCATCAGAACTCCTCCCTTGGGTGGATAAATAATATATGATTTACATGGTTACAAAGGCTACAAAAAATTAATAGGTTATGAGGCTTAAACATGAGAAGACTTCAGTGAACTCTATGTGACTTTTAACTAACCTGAAAGAGTGCCCCCATATTGTTGGTTAACTCTGGCATTGCTCTTGTACGACGCAAACGTTCTTCATTAACCTTAATGTCTACTGGGGACAAGGAGTCTCTTTATCACATGGAAGAAGGCTCTCATTCATGTTTATGTCAACAAAATTATCAAGAAGGCGATGTCCTGTGTGTCGTGCTAATATAGTAATCAACATGTCTTACTTCTCCGCTGTCTTCATTAGTATTTCAAAATCCAATTCAAACTTTTGTATTTTGTTCAGGCTACGATGATAGGAATCCCACACACCTTGTAATACTTTCTCTTACGACATGTATGAAATATATATTCTCACTCTCCCTAGGTGGTCATTTACTTTGGTTACCTCACACGATACATTATGAATTTGTGATAGAATGAAATCACCTTCTTGTTGCTTCCACTTAAGGTTTTCTAGCATAGATGGAACAACATTTTCCATTCTGATACAACAAAACAACAAATGTGTATTTCATAACCAATGTACATCCTTACAATTTTCCATCTAAGGGCCCATGTTTCATCATCTTTATAAGCATTACCCTTCAACTCTCGACCCTTCCAGAATTGTTCATGTTGCTCTATTTGGTCGGGTGTGATGAGTTAAACATGTTCCCAAGCCTCCTTCTCTGTCAAGCCTGCATCAGTTAATGCTTGAACATCCTTTTAAAGCCTTTCATTATGTTTCTTTTTTTTTGCTAAAGGGTATCTCGCCCAGCTCATTTCATGCGGATTTTTGTTTTTCTTTGCTATGGGACTCCTCACCACCCTTGTTCCCTGTGCATGATAACCAGAAGTTTAGGTAATAAACCAAAATACAAATTAAAGTGTGCATCAAAACTCACATCCGCCTCTAGCTGCAAACAGCTTGCCTTGAAAAATTCCCAAGTATCTGGTAGAACTATACGCCAACCAAGGACACTCATTTTTATGATTTCTGAAGATGTAATAATTTGCCAATTTACTCCATGGTTCCAAAGGTATTTTTCCATCATTCGATACGCTTTCCTTCACTTTGTCCATATCTAGAGCAACTATTTTGAATAGTTTCTATCCATGAATGACCAATTACATATAATGTAAGATACGAGGATGATAGAGTTAATGTGTAGGGACTTATGAAAGTGATAAGTTACCTTGCATACCAACCAAAGGGTGCTCTTGTAATAATCGAGGACGTCGTGCTAGCTATCATACTTTATATCTACATGGGTACGTGCTACCTTTCCCACCCACCTTGACACATTTGGTCGGTTGTCTAAAACTACCAATCTAGACATATTGAAGGCCAAGTTGGTGAGCTCATTTTGACTCAACCTCCTTTGCACTTCTAGACAATGGGTTCGAGTGTACCGTCCAAGAAAGCTAGACTGCTCTTGGGAATTTAATGGCCTAGCTTTCCTGTCTAAATTATTATCTCTCTGGGGGACTCTCTCGGCTTTACCTTAATTAGGCATGTGTCCTAAAAACAAGTGTTAAATAATGCAGTGTTAAATTAAAAAGTAGGTCATGCTAAATAGTCTGATGCATCCAGTACAGTAACTATACATACTATCAAAAACCCTAACCCCAACAACAAGTTGTCATAAATTGTCAACCAAATGTTCCACAGAACTGGAATCGAGACAATCATTAATAATCAATGATCAGAAATGACTCAATCACATCAACCATTTATAAGATAAAAAATTTGGTCTTTAACATATTAACAGAAACATGACAAGGATCGGGTTCCATGTCAAACTCCCCCAACAAGAAGAAATGTGCACCTTGAAAATATAGTTGTTGATGTTGTGGATGATGAATGATGGACAATGAATAGGAGTAAACTGGGCTTCGTACCTTGAATGGTTTCTCATAACAACAACCATAGATAAATTTCCGCGTTCGTGATGGGGTAATTTCACTACATACTAATGTTGTATGGTTAGCAATGATGGTTGTTTGGGTAGATGGAAAAGTGATAGACAATTTGCGTAGAAGGTTGGGGGGGGGGGGGTTAGAGTGTTTTATGTATTTTTCAAAGGTGTTGGAACCAAGGTCACAAATAAATTCCATTGAAAATTTCAATTGACTAGGTTGTAGGAGGACCGTAAAGCCTTGGAAACGTTCATCCACGGTCTTCCAATGATTCCATTGAATATACTTAGTGCATTTATTACCACAAAGTCGCACAATACCGTACACGACTTTTCCTTTTGGCCAATGGTGAAGTGAAGTCAGATGTTTATAGAGTCATTCGGTTGTCCCTGTGTACCCAAATATGGACAGAGTTTCCCTTCTTAAGTACGATATCTTAAATCCAAGCTTGTCAACACAATTTATGAACCGTATTTTCACTTAGCTTCCGTCGTCTATGAGGACTTGGCGCACTTAGAAATTCCCAATTTATTCTGTTATAACCAGGATATCATTGTGTGATAATGCACTTGGGACTGCATCCTTCTAATGGAAGGTGATCATCATGCTTGTTAGCCTCCTCTTGTGTATTGGCTCATGGGGTGGTACATACCTCTCTTATGCCTTCTAGACGATTTTAGACATTGGCTCCCTTGACCATGGATTGAGTATATCACCATATTTGATACACGACTTTCATTGCCTTCCTTGTGCTGCACTATTACGGTAATCTTTTACATTTGTTTTGTTTTTCTGGGGTTTTGGATGGGCTCCTTTCCGTGTCGTAATTCCCAGGTCCTCCCGACAGGTGCTCCTCTTTCTAGTATTCTGTCAGTTGACCTCGGTGGAGTAGGTCTTCTATTTATCTCCTGAAATTTCTACAGCTATATGTGTCATGACCGTGATCTATAGGGATCTCCCAGTAGTAATCTTTTGATCTTTTGTTTGATGGGGACTTCATTGGGCTAGGTTCCTTGAACAACTCCTTATGGTTTAGCCATACTTCTCATCTTGGTTTAGTCAAGGGTATTTCGGGCAAAGGTTTGATGCAGTTGTTGGCTCTCCCCCTCCCCTTCGGAGTGAGGTTCCATACCTTTTCTGATTGTGCCTTCTCCTTGGGTGTTTTCCTTGCCTCGTTCATTTTACAACTTTTAATTGTTTAACTCCTCTATGTGGATTAATTTTTCCATTTCCCTTTGGATGTCCCTTGGGTTGTCTGACATATCGTTTGTGAGCCTCTAATAGAATTCTCTCGATCTCATCCCATTCATGAATTTCCCTAGCGACATTTGGTGTGTGAGATTTTTAACTTCCAAACTCTCTGACACGAAATGATCGTGATACTTTGAAATACTCTCGCTGCTTCACTGCGGGATGTTTATTTGATTCGAAAATATCTTCATGAATTTATGTTTTTGGTAAAATATTTCAATGAATTGGTCTTCTAGTTGTGCCTAATTTTGTATGCTTCGATTGGGAAAGCTGTCATACCAAATGATCGCAGTTCCTGCGAGAAAGATGAGAAAGCTTTGCAAACCAATTTGATTGGTGCACCACAGAACCTCATGTTGGCTCTTTAGGAATGCAAGAATACCTTCGGGTCAGTTGTCCCATCATACACCCTGAATTGAGTCATTAATTTAAACCCCTTCGGCATTGCAAAGTTTTGTAGTTCTTCCACTAGAGGAGAGTGTTCCTCTTCGTCCTTGATTTCGTAGTGCTTGCCCACATATAAACACCTAGTGTGGTTAATCCCCCTAATCTCCTTATTTTGTAAGAACCAGTTAGTTGTCTAGTTTGTTTTCCTCTATGATTTGATCATTATTAGGGGATTTTGTGTACTTATCGAAAATCAATCATTGGAGAAGCCCATTCGCAAGAATAGTAGTAGATTGAAGACCATCTGTGAGGATGGTAGTAGATTCAAGAACACTAATATAGTGGTAGAATATTGCTTTGATTATGAAAGAAGAAGAGAATAAAAGGAGAAAGATGAAGCAAAAGAAAACACGAAGGCCACGTGCAGTATTTCTGCCACCCAGCACAAATCGTATTTTTCAGAAGATTCAAGGCCAAGTAAAGGTAAAAGCACAAACTATGCCAACTAACAGGCTCCATATTTTTAGAAGTCGAGATAGCTTAAGTTCAAGGCCTAGGTATGTACTAGGTAAAAATATGCACGGTTCGTAATTTTATGATCAAACGAACCTTCAGGAACAAACCCCAGGGAACGAACCGTGTAAATATGCACGTACCATACTTGGGATTTCAGCATGGGCCATATTTGATGGCACAGTTTGTGCCACAGGTTTGACTCGGATTTCTAGTGATAACCTCTCTCTCTCTCTCTTCCCACCAATAAAAGCTCTTCTTTATCCAATGGATGATGGGGCGGACTTTAGGGCAAAGAACACACCTTTTACACTCTCTCTTCATTTATTTCTCTATGTTTATCATGTCTTATCCATTAAATTGTATGGGTTATTCGGAAAATTTATGCTTGTGAGCATTTCCTAAACATGTTTACTGCATAATTGTGAGATTCAAAGATTTTTCCTATTTAATGCGTTGATTATCATTTTTGATTGAATTTATGCCCAAGAGTATTGCACGATTAGGATTAGGATTTATTACTAATTGTGATTATGCCATTATTTAGCGCTAGACTCGGGAATGAACCTAGAAATATTATTTCTTTTTTGTCAATTCGGTCAATAGTAAAATGAAGCTTGTGTTTAGGAGTGACTACTAGACATGATTGTTGGTTAGTGAATTGGATTGGGTTTAAGGATGGGAATAGAATAATCTATAACTATTACACGTGAGTTGCATATTATTGGGTTTTTATTATCTTTTTTATTGAATCATGTTGATGTTATAGGCTAGTCTCACAGGTCATATCTTGAGTTTTTGGCTTCTGGGCCGATAAAATCCTTGAGATCAAGAATGAGGTACTAATTTTCTAAGTGGCATAACATGATTTACAATGCGTTGAGTCCTAGGGTATTATGCTATCCTCTAGCACCATTTTTTTGGCACCGATTTTCCCAAATAAATTAGCATTGTTTTTTTAAAATTAACACTATTTTTTGAAAACCGGTGTTAAATTAGCACAGTTTTTTTAATCAACGCCAATTTTTAAAAACCAGTGTAAATTAGCACTGGTTTTCTGAAAACCGGTGTTAATTTTTAAAAATATCTGTGCTAAAATTTTAAAATATATTTTTCGTGCTAATTTTTTAAAAAAAATTGGCAATTTTATTTTAAAACAGGTGTTAATTTAAAAAAAAATCGGTGCTAATTTAACACCCATTTTGAAAAAAACTTGTGTTAATTAAAATTACCGGTGTTACAAATTTTAAATTTCAATCTTCCCGCCAAAAGTTTCAAAAATTCGCTAAAAATTTCATGCGACGGGCACAGCTACGCGCAGCCGGTCGAAGCTAAATATTTTTAAAATTCAATCTTCAAGCCAAAATTTTCAAAAAATTCGTCAAAAAATTTAAATTTTTTTGCCAAATTTTTCATGCGATGTGCGTAGTTGCATGCAACCGTTCTAAGCTAAATATTTTATAAATTCAATCTTCACGCCAAAATTTTAAATAAATTGATAAAAAAAATTGCCAAAAAATTATTAGGTTCGCGCAGCAGCACACAGCCGATCTAAGCTAATTTTTTTTCTTGACTTTCAAAATCATTCACTTCTTTTGTTGATGTTAACTATAACTATGTTGACTTAATTTAATCAACGACCAAATTTTATTGACCTAATATAAATAAGAATATTAATGTTTGAATAAAAAAATCATGTATTTTTGAGCAATGGATAATGGGGAAACACAATTTTTGCCCACAGTGTAATTTTTCAAAATAGTGTACAAGAAATCAATGTTGACTTTCGATGCCCTTCCATTTACCATATATGCCCAGATCGCAAAATCGCAATAGTATATTATTCAATTGAGTTTTGGTGTCGCTAATTTCGTGATTCAACAATTTCAAATTTCTTGGAGCGACCTAAGTGCAAAAGGTAAAAACATTACTCGTTACTCCAAATTGAAATCCGCTCAAACGTGGTGCTTCCCCATACACCCCATTTTATTTTCCAAATTTGTAACGGGATATTTATCATCGATCAGGTACAAGAACATATCCGTAATCTTTTCTGTTTTCTCTTCTTTTCTTCTATGTAATCAACTCTAAATTACTCTAGAACATCTACTAGCGCTTTCCCAGAATTCATCAAAAAATAATATTATTTATCATTTTATATTTAGGTAAGAATAATGAAAATTACGTATTTTGGAGCAATGGATAATATGAGGAAACACAATTTTGAGCCAAAGTGTAATTTTTCTAAAATTGTGTACAAGTAATCAATGTTGACTTTCGAGGCCCTTCTATTCACTCATACATGCCGAAATTGGAAAGTCACAATCGTAATTATTCAATTGAATTTTGTTGTTCCATGATTCGACAATTCCAAATTTGTTGGAGGGACCTAAGTGCAAAAAGTAAAAACTTTACTCGTAACTCAAAAATGAAATCCACTAGAACGTGATACTTTCTTATCCACCCTTCTTGTAGTTTTCAACAAAATAAGGGAATATTTGTTAACAATGCGGCACAATAACGTATTCGTAATCCTTTTCGATTTTCCTTTCTTAATTTAAAGTAATCAACTCTAACTTACTCTAGAACATGTACTAGCGTCTTTTAACATTTTATCCAAAAAATAATTTATTTTTTATTTCTATATTTCTGCTAGAATAACAAAAAATGTGTATTTTGATGAGAAACATAATGTCATAACAAAATTTTGGGGCCATAACGTAATTTTTCACAAGTTGTGGAAAGACCAAGGTTTAAATTGCAAATTAGAAGAAATTAAGATAAAATTTTTGACGGTCAAACCTTACTTGACTTTAAATATATAAACACTAATTACTAGGTTGATTTTCACTCTAGTACGGTTAGCTGGGCTATGACTTTGCATAAATAAACAGTAATGAAATGGTTAGAACTTAACTAATCAATTGGCAATTCATACTTGACTTTCTATATATAAATACTAAAAAAAGGTTTGTCCTTAATTAAAGAATGTTCAATTATTACTTAACTAAATATATAAAAAATACTAATGAAGGTAGTAACTTTAACTAATAAGGGTCAAGCTTACGTGATTTATCAAATTTGAATGCTAAATTTTTATTTTTAAACATTTATGAAAGTAAACACAGTAACATAAAATGTATTTTCAATTCTAAATATAAATATAATAGTGATATTTTCAAATTTTAATATTGACATATGATATTAAAATGAATTTATAAAACATGAATTTATTTCCAGTTTAAAAAAAGTTATCACTTGGGTTTTAATTTTAGCCCAACACAATGTCTATAAAAACCAAACCATACTATATATAATACCCAAAATAAAAAAACCCTAACTTCCTGAATCTGTTCCTGCACCTTCTTCATTTTATGCCTCAATCGACACTCCGTCTTCATTCATATCTTTCTTCATTTGCCTCCTCAACACAGATCCTCCTTCTTCATTCTTGTGTCTCTCATACGCCACCTGACGCCACCAAACCATCCCAGCTTCTTCTGTTTTTTGTGGTGTTCTGCGCCTCTCCCTCAGATTGTGTTGAATCCCATTTCTTCTTCCCCATGCGACAGAGGGGTGGAGTGGGGTGGTGGATCTTAGGCGGAGAGCTTAGTGGTGGCGTGGGAGACGAGGATTGAGAGAAGCTGAAGGAGGGCGGAGGGTGGCGTCCATTTCTTCATTTTGTCCTTCAAAGCTTGATTTTCTATTTGGGTTGTTTACTACTGGTCTTCATTGCTTTAAACCACTCTGAGTTTATAGCAGTAAAAGAAATTTGTTGCTGATAGAAAATATTTCCCGTAATGATTATTATTGATGATCAGAATAATAAATAGGGTACAAGACACAAAAAGTATACTAGTCCAAGTATAACTCTAAACAAGATAAAATCAAATCTAATCATCTAACTGATTTATTCTAACACCCACCTCAAGCGAAGCGTCGGATGTTCACTGATGCAAAGCATGGATCTGAAGAACTTAAATAGCAAACGAGAAAGACCTTAAGTGATGATATCTGCAATCTGGAGAGTAGTAGGAACGTGCCCAATGCACAGCTTGCCGGTAGCCACTAACTCCCGAACAAAATGATAGTCAATGTCAATGTGCTTTGCCCTCTTGTAAGCAACTGGATTCTGAGCCAAGCCAAGAAGATAGCACTACTATTGTCACATAATAGCAACGGTGAACGAGATAGGGGAACCCAAAAATCTTGAAGCAAGTGTGTAAGACAAATAACCTCTGAAGCAGTGTTGGCGATACTCAGACTCAGTACTGGAACAAGAGACAGTGGGTTGTTTCTTGACAATCTAGGAAAAAAGATTCCCATGAAGAAAAATAACATATCCATAGGTATACCGATGAGTCTCCAGACAACAGGCTGACTCAGTACCCAAATGCCCCAACACCTCAAGAGCAGTAGCAGAACAAAATGTGAGGCCAAAGTGTAGAGTACCTAGAACATAACGCATAATCCGTGTAACTAGGTCCTGAAGAAACTAACTGGCTGTTCTAACTGAAAAATCCAAGTCTAGACGAGTGATAGTCAAGTACTGAAGAGCTCCAACTAGTGAACAATACATAGTCAGATTCTGGAACGGATGACTGGCCGAGCTGTGCAACTGAGAACCTGGCACAAAAGGAGTAGAGACCGGAGAAGCATCTGACATCCTTGCACGAGTCAAAATTTCCAGAGCATACTTTATCGATCAAGAAGTAAACCTGAAGAGGTGGGTGTTACTTCAAGGCCAAGAAAGTAATGAAAAGCACCAAGGTCCTTAATCGCAAACTCGCAGTGTGTTCAATCAATAGACTACCGAAGGAGAGTCAAGACATTACCTGTGAAAATGATATCATCCATATAGACCAGAAGATATAGCAAGGAAGACCCTCTGAAAAAGACGAACAAAGACGTGTTAGCAGAGCTGCACCGAAAATCGAGCTGAGTCAAATAAGCGCTTGAACCATGCTCGGGGAGCTTTCTTAAGGCCATAAATAGCCTTCCGTAAGAGACAAACATAGTCTAGATGAGCAGAATCTCGGTAACCAACTAGTTTCTTCATGTAGACTAGAGAATTAAGAACACTATTGATGAAGGCATTATTGACATCTAGCTGATGAAGCAGCCAGACACGCAGGGTAGCAATGACAAGAACCATCCGCACGGTGGATGCTTTGACCACATGACTGAAAGTGTGGTCAAAATAGAACCCCAGAATTTTTGACAAACCTTGTGCCACAATTTTGGCCTTTTGATGCTCAATAGTGCCATCTGGTCTATACTTGAGCCGATAGACCCACTTGGATCCAACAATGTTAGCATCCAAAGGGCGAGACACCAAATCCTAACTCTACTGACTACGAAGAGTAACCATCTCGTCATCCTTGGCAAAAATCCAGGTTGGATCATGAAGAGCAGTGCGATAATCAGTGGGCTCGGACTGAGAGAGTAAAGCCGGAGTTGTACCGTGAGCAATAATGTCTAAGTAATCCCTGCGCTGAATAGCCCCAGTAGCTGACCTAGTAGTCATCCAATGAGTACGAGGCTGAGGAGGAGAAATCGGTGGCGTGGGCTCCAACGAAGTAACGGGAGAAGTTCTAGCCCACGAAACTAGAGAAGGTGAGCTGACCGGAGAGTTAATAGCCAAAGGCCCCGGAGAAGGAGATGGTGCTAGCTGCCATGGAACTAACTGCCATGAGGCCGAGTCTAAGTCCGTACAGGCATCAAAGGGCTACAGAGAATGCTCTCAGACAGGCGGCAGAGATAGAGACTCAGAGGTTGGATCAAGGAATGCCGAGACATCAAGCGTGGACAGAAGAGAGCCCAAGAACAAAGTAGAGGATGTGGAAAAAGGAAAGTATGTCTCATCGAAGCGAGCATGGAGAGTGATATAGATATTGCTAGTGGACGGAACAAAACACCAAAAACCCTTGTACTAAGTGATGTAGCCAAGAAAAACACATGGTAGACCGCGGGGAGACAACTTGTGCTCAGCATAAGGGCGGACAAAAGGAAAGACCCGACACCCAAATAGATGAAAGTTCGAGTAGATAGGGTCGCAACCAAATAGAAGTCCTTAAGGAGAAGCTCCGTGAAGAACATGAGTGGGTAATCGGTTGATCGTGTAGGAAGCCATGGAAAAAGCATCATCTGAGGGATAAATAGGATGGAGCGAGTGGAATAACATCATGAGACCTATCTAAACAACATGTCTGTGTTTCCACTTTGCGCCCCGATTCTCTTCCGGCGTGTAGGGATACAAAATCTGGTGATGGATGCCCTTAGCGGCAAAATGAGATCATAGGCGAGTGTTCAGAAACTCCGTATCACCATCACTTTGAAAAACCTTCATTTTGGACGAAAATTGGTTCTCAACCAAGGCCTCAAACTGGAGATAAGTATCAATAAATTATGACTTACGTCATAGTGGAAAAAGCCAAGTGAAGCGGGAAATGTTTTACATAAATAAGGCATAGTATGAAAAACCATTCGTCAGTGGAAGGACCCCACAAGTCACAATGAATCAAATGAAGTACATACGCATCACGTTTATGGTTCTCAACAAAAACCAACTTTTGACCTCAAACCATAACACAAGGGGCACAAGTCTGCGATTTAGGCAATAAAGATGAAACAGAAAGTAAACCAGACTTCTGTAAACAAGAAATGACTGCTGTAGACGCAAAACCCAAGCGAGCTTGCCAAAGTTCGTAAGATGCATGTCCATTATTCTTCTACAAATGAGAGGCTAGAGCTGCGTCGTCTCTGTCCAACACGTAAAGACCACCTTCACTGTGGCCCCTGCCCATGACTTCATTGCAAACTTCGTGCTGAATAACAAAGTTTCAATCATCAAAGTTGACAAAAACATTCAAATCTCTGGTTAGTTTACTAATACACAGCAAGTTTTTAGTAATCTAAGGAAAAACATCGGATAAAAACAAATCATCAGAAATCTTTGAGGCACCAATATGAGAAATCCTAATAGAAGCACCATTACCAACAGAGACATAAGAATTACCCAAATAAGGAGTCACAGTCTCCAAACCAGAAGCGGATGACGTCATATGACTGGAGGCACCTAAATCAATGTACCAATCATAAGTACGAGCGGAAGGCTCTAGCTGCATAAATGGATGAAAATTTTCAGCCACATGAGTGGACTATGTACAACGACCCTGATAACCAGTTTGAGCCAACATCCTGTAACAAGTCGTAGCATAATGACCAGGATGACCACACTTGGTATAGTGCTACCGGCCACGTCTAGAACCAGCCAAGAGCTGCCCAGCAACGAACCTACAGCTTCGTTGGCTGCCGAAAAGGCCCTCCTGGCGGCGCGTGAACCATACGCGCCGCTGCCCTCACCGGCGCGTGATCTCACACGCGCCCGACTGAGGGCTACTTGCCTGCTATGAACTCAGCAGGTCCGATGGTAGGTTCTTATTTTCCCTGTAAATTCTTCCAAAAGGCCTCGTGGTTTTTGGCACGGGATAAAACATCGGCATATAAAGGAGTTGGCGAAGAATTAATTAATGGTGCAGAAAAATCTTTAAACTTAGTACAAAGGGCAGCAAAGAACCAAATAATCTGATCATCATTACTAATAGGAGAACCCATCATAGCCAATTTCTTAAAAATTTCTTTAAATTTCAAATGAAGTTCGTGAACTGTACCGCTCTTGCGTATACCATGAGCATCGCACGAAGAAGGAATGGTATAGGAACTACTGCCATGAAATATCGCCAAAGCATTATCCTAGATTTTTTATAAGTGGCACAATCTGAAATCTCTGCCAAAGTTTCTGGCGTCATGGAAGAAAAAAAACTGCAGACCCGAAGATCTTCATCTATCGATTGATCATACTCTGCCTTTGCTTGTTGATATGCCACCATTGGATCAGTTTTGGCGGCACCACTGGAGTGGGAAGACACGACCGCCGAAAAAGTGGGAGTGGAGGAGCCGACTGGCGGTAGAGGAGGGAGAGTCAGACAAGAGCTCGATACATCTAGAAATCCAAACAGTTTTTTAGGCTTGAGAACGTAGCCAATTTTACGCTTCCACGGGAGAAAATTTGACGACGAAAGCTTGATCGTCATCATGTGGAGCAAGGTACTGTATGAGAGTTTTTCTTCAGACATGATGAAGGTTCAGAGAGGCTAGGAAAATTTTAACGTCGGAGAGGGGGAGAGAAGACAGAAGCCGATCAGCCAAAAGAGAGGAGGCAGCCGCCGGTCTTCAAATAAAAAAGAGTTTAATAATTTTGGAAAGTTTTCAATCAGATTTGCTCTAATACCACGATAGAAAATACTTTCCGTAATGATTATTATTGATGATCAGAAGAATAAATAGAATACAAGACATAATAGTAGACTAGTTCAAGTATAACTCTAAACAAAATCAAATCAAATCAAATCATCTAATTGATTTATTCTAACCATTGCTATGCTATCTTCACATTGGATGCAAGATAAAGTTGTATATTTTGTAATAACTAGTTTTGTGCTCTACTCTAATATCTTCCTTCAAATCTTACACATTTCCCCTGTTCCTATTGCATATATTCAACATAAATGTAAAACTGAAATCTTATTATATTAGGAAATATGTCTTGCTGATGTTTGGAGATCAGGAGATATAATATCTGACCTTGATATGTTTATACTATATATATTTTGTTTGTTCAAAATTCAGTTCATAACTGTTGTTTTCCCCTTATGTTTTGACTACCAGAATGTTGCCCCTGTTTAATCATTTATTCGTGATCATAGGGTAGTATATATTGCCTTGGGTTTGGTTTTAGAACATCCTTCATTTAGCCGCTCGGGCTCATTTTGCTTGGGAAATGGCAGTAAGTCTTACGCAGAATGACGAGGGAAGTTATTTTGGTAAAGTTGATGGTAATTATCAGGTAGTGGAGGTGGCCTGTTTAAAGAGCACTGTTTGGGATAAAGAAGAAATCAAGAAAGTGAAGTGGAAGGCGGCTGTTTACCCAAACTGCAATCAGAGTGTGAGGGCTCTGAATCTAATGACAGAATGAATTGCTGGGACAGTAGGAATGAAGGGTCTTGTTTGAAAATTTCAGTAATTGATGAAATGTCATTGATAGAAACTTCAGAGATAGTCAAGAACAAGGAGAAGAAGGGTACATGTGGGGAAAGCAAGACTTTAGGCGATGATTTGAAAGAAAAATAATGTTGAAATGCTATAGGAGAAAAGGCAGAGAAAGTGTTACTCGAGAAAGGAACTGGAGGGGTTGAGGAATATCGGAGGAGTAGAAGGGCAGATGAAGAAATGGAGTGAGATATACTGTGGACCGCTTGTGTAGCAGAAGTACAAGAAATGGAGTGAGATATACTGAAGAGGACTTCTCTCACTAATCTGGCCAGAAGACAAAGGTACATGACCACGTCATCTGAACATGGAAAATTAGCATCATAATCTATCTCTCTCGTTAATTCTTTATTTAATTCTCTAACTTTCAAAATATACGTTTATTTTCCGCCTCTTAGATTCAAACCAGATGCACTGTATGTATTTGATGGGGGTTATGCAGAAAAACCTTATTATTTTTATATTCCATCCTTTAGCATAACTTGAATGAGATTTTTTGATTTTCTATTTATCTAATTAGTATTGGAAATTGGTTGTTTTATTTGTGCTCAACTTGATTTAAGAACTAGAATTGGAATAATATTTGGTAATTGAGTTCCTAATTGAGTTACTGTAAAGTTTACTGTGAAAGAGAAATGACTTGTTTTTCCATCTAGTTGAAGTACTTAAGTGACTTACATAATTGCTGCTAAGGTTTTTTAGCTCAGTTATAATGATTGATCATTGCGTAGTGTTACTTAAATGACTTACAAAATTGATGATGTGGTTTGTGAGCTCAGTTATAACAATTGATCTTTGCGTAGTGTTCTCAAGCAGTTCACTTGATCTTTTCAATAATGTGGAGCTTTATATGAATGTGCATGACCATTGCCTAGAACACATAAGTGATGACAAAAGGTGCAACAAAACTTGGTTCCAAGTTTCTTGTATGTAAAAGAAATAATGAGGAGAAATAATAAATATTTTTTCCATTTTGATGCAGCCCAGTACAGTTCTTAACTAGACTAGCGGGATCCAAGGCTCGGATGGGTGATATTAAGGATAAAAACTTGACACATTTTTTATATGGTATGATAGGGTACATTTGAGCATTTCTAAGGACAATAGATGTGTGAATTAGCCTTGTGATTTGATGTTTATATGCCACATGACTTAATTACTTGTGTAAGTTAAAGTTATGTTTAATCTCACAGATAGTTAGTTATATCTGGGATAGCTAAGTTTAATGGTAAGCGCCCAATTGGAATTGCAAAAAAAATTTGGGGACAATTTTAACACCGGTTTTCTAAAAAAGATGTAAATAAATAACTGGTTCCAATTTTAACACCGGTTTTTAATCGGTGCAAAAAAATTACCGGTTCCCCAAATTTAGCACAGTTTTTTATACCGGTTCTAATATGAAAACTAGTGCCAATATTGCTAACAGAAAAATTGGTGCTAAATCTAGCACCGGTTTTTCAAAAACTGGTGAAAATGTTTCACCGCCTACTTAGGCATCAGTTTTTTGAACACCCCAAAACCGGTGATAGACTTCCGAAGAACCGGTGCTAGAGGGTCAGTCCCGTGATCGTGGTAGCAGCTCAAAATTGCACCGTCCGTGCACTGAGACTATAGAAACGAGCAGTTCTTTGGGAATGATTGCACGTCCCGTGCAATTTTTCACTGGCCATGTCTTGAACCATGAAACCGACGGACCATGCCCTGAACCAAAAAACAAGGCAGATCTTTCCCTTTTGTCTTTTTTCCTTTTTTCTCTCTCCTCTATCAAATTAAGGCCTCCTTCTCCATCCTTATCTTCTTGTGCCCGACTTGGGCCTCCAAGAACCCCAGATTTCCATTAGATTAGCTTAGTTCTTCATCTTTCTCATGGGTTCTTTTAGATATATGATGGATTTTCATAGTTCATTGTAGATTTATGCTTTGATATAGAACATGGCAAAGCCGAAGCAAAATGAGATTTGGATGAGGCGTATTCCGAAAAGATTGCGGATAATGCATACTCTTTCCCCCTTCTTGATGAGTTTAAGGGTATCGAGTTGTTGCCCGTGCTTACCGACATCGAGGTATGCAAGATTTCTAGTAAAAGGATGATGCTGAGGAGGAAGATGGGATTGATGCCATGATGAACGAGATCCTACAACAGTCTGTTTCGCTCCCAGGGTTGTTTGGTTATACCTATATTCCAAAAAGCAATAAAGAGAAGATAACTAACCTTGTTTCCACTTGATAGGGTAAAGGAATGATGCCTAATAAATTTAACTAAAATGGCTGAATGGTCCTTTCTTATTTTTCCTTATCTTTATCTTTCTTAATTATTTATTTTCTTTAACCATTTTATATTTTAACAATATTTTTACTCAATTTTTTTGTATTATTCCAAAAATATTTATGATACTTTTTATAACCTAAATATAATTTATAAACTAAATTAATATTACATTATATATGATAATATCCCATTTTTATTTGATACACTCTATTATGTAATATTATGTATCTATATTTTGATAAAATATGTACTGTTCTACTTGCTTCTAGGTCAGGGGTATCACTGAAGGTGTCTCAATTGCCAATGTTGCAAGAGCTTAAATAAAATGAGCATGACAAGTATACAGAAGAAATGGTTGAGGCTGAGAAAGCTGTGATGGAAGAATAAACTATGATATCTAGGGATGGCAATGGGTCGGATTTCTGTGGAGATCCGCCCAATACATACTGTTCTACTTGCTTCTAGGGCAATGTTGTATTTTACTATTTACTATTTTAAAGTTTTTTAATAGAAGGGTAAAATGGTTATTTCGACAATTTCTTGCCAATTTGATTATTGACATTTTGGTCAACTAAATCCATGGTTATTTTAGAACTTTCAAATTTTACAAGTTCATTTATGCACTTTAGACCAAACACATAGGGTTAAAAACGCACTTTTCTCTTTAAAGTAAAATTAGGTATTTTTTGGAGATATAAATGAGGTGAGTAAAATAGATTCGAAGTGGGTATGAAGACCCAAGTGGGTGATAAGGCGGAGGTGGATTTTAGATAATACCCGATTGGGCAGGGGTAGATTTGAATATTGTACCCGTCATGGATAATGTGGCCGGCATGGTATGAAAATTTTAGGTGGGCATGAGTATGAAGGTACCATAATCTTTAGCCGTCCCACCCCTCCCCATTTCCATCCCTAATGATAGCGTAGTTGTGAAAGGAACAACGCCTCTGGTATGCCCGATGGTGTTAGGTGTTCAAGTGTAGGAAATTAAGTTTAAAATGGAATTTTTTTAGTTTATAAATGTTAGAATTTGGGGGGGCCTTTGGGAGGCCTTATTTTGTGTATTTTGTGGAGTTCTGTTCATGAAAATGCTTTTGATGTTTATGATTTTATTTTTGTAGTTGTTATTTTTGTTTTTGTAGACTAGCAATGTCGAGACGGGTTTCATGGTAACATGATGAAGGGTTGATGAATGGTCTATCATGTTCCTAGCTAGTAATGTTTCAGAAAAAGCTATGACCAGTTGTATTGTTTAAGGGAGATTGAGTATGATTAATATGAAAAAGTTGAGGGAGAAAAAAAATCTAGGATATGATTTGTATTACTATTAAGTAGTTATTTGGTGTTTAGTATTTATATATATAATCTATTGTTTTGGTAAACTAGTAATCCAGAGACACGTTTCATTGTGTTCACGATGTAGCATTGATGGTAGTTCACTTGTGCCGTTGGTTGGTGATGTTCCCTGCATATGAGAAGGCGTGACCAATTACGTCGCTGCCTTAGCATCTTGATTTTTCACTACACATGTTCGCGGTATATGCTTTTTATACAAATAATGTTTTGCAAATTATCTGGTTTGGGGTAAGAGTGTACAACACTCTTGAGTTACTTAGTTCCCAGGTGTCTATGAGAGGCCGTAACTTCCCTTCATTTATTGTGTTTTATTTTTTGGGTTTTAGTGGGCCGTATATGCAGATAAGATGCCACATTGACTTTTCTAAAATAATTAGTGTTTTTTCCAAAGCCATTTTCCCGCTAGCTGGTTTTTCGGGGATCGTGGGGTGCTTTTAATAATTACTTTATTCCTTAGACTTGTTTTGCCTATATAAGGGCTTCTATCCCCACATTTTTAAATGCATGGTGATAGGTATTTTGAATAAGTGTTTTCATGAGTTTTTCAATGGATAGCTATCTACACTACAAGAAATAGGACCTTTTACCTCGGTTCTACCGGTCCTTTACCTCGATTTTTTGTCCAAAAAAACCGAGGTAAATACCGAAACAGTAAAAAATACATTTTTTTACCGATGTTCATAACCAAGGTAAAAAGTATCTTTTACCTCATTTTGGATCGATGTCGACAGGTTTTGTGATCGATGTCGGTCTAATCAAGAAGGCCGACAATAGGCGACCATAGCTACGACTTCATTTAGGTCGACATCGGTATGCATAAGAAACGACGTCTGATATGCACCATTATACATGCGTTAGTCGATGCATTTGACACATTTATTATCATATTTTGTTTCGCTAGTTTTAGTTAGGTTTACACGACAAAGGGTTTAGACGACCATTATTGGTTTTCTAGTCTAAATCCTAAGTTTTGTAAACTTAATTGAAGCTAATGGACACTTTTTATTTATAGTCACCTAGATCTTCCTTTTTCATTACATTAGTAGGTTGCCCGTGAGTACATTTTATTATCTTTTTGTAGAAGGCCATCCGTGAGAGTGATAGCAAATATTTGAAGGCTATTCGCAAGGATGATAGAAGATATTGGTGACCATTCGCATAGATGGTAGTAGATTGAAGGCCACAGACTCCAAAGCTTGGTAGAAGATGGAATTGAGCCCAAGAAAGGTGGATTCAAAGTTCAAGAAGGCCAAAGAAGAAATGGAAGGATTGTTGTCCGAGGTTGAACGGAGTTTTGGGAAAGATCTGAGAGAATCATCCATTGAACCATTGAATTTGTCTTCTCGAATACTATAAAATCAACTATAAGAACTACCAAATTAGATCAAAGGTTCACCAGTAACGAAGCAAACGAGTTAGCAGACCGGATCGGCCACAGTGAGCATGGACCAGCATGGACCGCACTAGGCCGGCACGACGACCTCACCTAGCACAACATGTATCACTCAACACGGCCTATGCTGAGGTCCCAGCACGATCCGGGTCAAACCTCAAGCATGGGTGGTGCCAACTCGTGCCGGCCGTATGCCTTTGTCTTCTTTTTACTTCAAATTTGGCTAAGTATGGGCGCAAAATGTCTCATTTCACGAGATCAGCTCATTTTCAAGTTACCAATTCCAAGACTAGCTGACGGGGTGCAAAGAACGACACGTCCCATGCCAAGATACTGACCAAAAGAGGTTCTAGCTGATATGTCGCTCTAAACAACGTGGGACGCAGATAAAAATGAGCAAAAATGGAGTGCCGACCGACAATCCATGCTTACTGGCATGGTCCATGCAAGCACAAAGCTGGTACATGCAGCATGAGGCCACAGCCCTTGTCAAGGCCAGCATTTTGCTCCGGCACGAGAGGGGTCTCTGCCAGCACAGATTGTGTGAGACCCTACCTCCAGTGCCAGTTGCAACTGCTAGGGTTTTTGGCCATTTTGGGACTATTTGTAGACCAATTTCCCTACTACTCTATATATGGAACTATGTCTACTATGGTTTAAGTTTATGCTCATTTTTATATCTCAAGAGGAGGCTATAGAGGAAAAAAATACTCTTCCTTCTCTCTAGTTTCTTTTCTTTTCATCCTTTTATTTTCTTTTGTCCAAAAGTGTTGAATCCAATGAAATATTTTGGTTCAATTCTTAGGGAGTAGGATCTTACTTGGGATAATATTTGGATTCATGTTTTGATGTTCATTTTGTGAGATTTCATAGATCGGCATATTTCTATGTGCTTTTGTATTATTATGTTGGTTTGTTCTTAATATTCTTGTGAATTTCATGATTGTCACTCATAGTTTGCACACACCACAGTAAACTTCATGTAGTCGCACTTTTGCTGACCCCCCCCCCCCCCCGGGGAAGGAAATCTAGATTCACTTTAGGTAACGGTGGGTCCTTGTGGGTATGTGCATGTAGTTTCCGTTGTTAAATTACGATAGAACATACTCTATTTTGCCAACTATTCGGTTCGAAGGGTTGCAGGAAGAGATAGATAAAGTAGCAAGCTAGGGTTACCTTTGTAATCCTAGATCCATCGATAAAATGCCTACTTCCTTTGCCATTGTAGGCCTAGGGGTAGTGCATTCGTAGTGTTCCGCCTAGTACTTAATCGCACAGGGTAGAATTAGACCTGCACAATGAGCCATTTCCGTTGTTTCAATCTCCTAGTTGCGGAGGTGAGGTTGATGGAATATTTAATACAGGCACCCCTGTGTGACAGATTGGGGAAATATTTTACCATTGTCCGCAATACGTGATGCAAACACTAGAATATGGTATAGTTCTTGTATTTGATGAAATCTATGATCAAATATTATGTGATTGTTAGTTTATATTGTTAATTCTTTTGATCATTTGTATGTTAGTAGTTGTCTGTAGAAACTCCCCCCAATGACTGTTTCCCCAAAACTCTTTATTCCTAACACGTGGTCAGATTGACGATCCGATCACAGTTGTGTTGAGTTAATTATTAGATTCTTAACATCTCTGTGGACTACTCCAGTACTTGCCACTATCTACCATTATTTGCAGTGCAGTAGTAGGAACGAGAGAAACAAACAAATTTCTATCTTGATCCTTAATACTTCAGCCTCCTCGCATGTTTTTAATGACGTTCGGGAGGGGGCGGGTCAAATTTTGGCACTGTTGTCGAGGATGTTAGTTTAATGGCCTAGTAGTTAACTTGCATAGCTTGTTAGTAGAGTAATTAGTGCTATTTTCCTTTTGTTTTTTGTTGGTTTTCGTTGTTGAGCTTTTTTGCTAGTTTTCGGTTACATCTAACCCTTTTTGCTAGTGTTGTTTTTAGTTGTCCTCTGTTTATTCCCGGTTTACGGTACACACCTGTGCAAAGAACTTGGGAGTTTAACATTGTCCAACCGATTACACATGTGGTAGGCAATGAAGGAATAAGATATCTAGGCATGAAATTCCACAAGAACCAATTTTTTTGTTTGAGAGAAAGAAGAAATGGCAGAGGATAGCCGCACTTTGAGGGAGTTGCTGGCTCCAAATTTGGAGAATCATCCACTTTGCATCATTTTTCTACCCTTGCCATCCAATGTGATGTGTGAACTCAAGAGCGGTATGATCCATTTCTTGCCGACGTTCCATGGAATGACCGGAGAAGATTTGAACAAGCATATTTTGGAATTCCACCTAGTTGTGCCAACATGAAGCCGACGGGAGTCTCGGAGGAAGATTACAATCAGAGGGCATTTCCTTTCTCACTTCCGGATTTGGCCAAGGATTGGTTATACTATCTCCCGCCCGATTGTATCACCTCATTGATGGATATGAAGTGTAGATTTCTCGTGAAATACTTCCCATAATCAAAGTCTTTGGGGTTGAAGAAGAAACTTTCCAATATCTCTCAGTTTGCTAATGATTACCTCTACAAGTATTGGGAAAGGTTGAAGAATTTGTTGGCTAGTTGTCCGTATCATCCATTCAAGGAGGGAGAATTGGTTTACTGTTTAATTGAAGGGTTGTAAGATGATGGAATGCTTATGGTGAACGCCACTTGCAAGGGTTCAACAGCCAACAAGAGCCCAAGGGAGGCAATGACACACTTCTAGGAAACAAGGCAGCTAGGTACAAGATCTAGGATGAAGCCGGTGGAGGAACCTTCTCAATCCCTTAAGTTAGAGGAGCTAGTACAAGCTCTTTCCTCCATGATGAAAGAGTTCATGAAAAGAGGAGTTCAACAAGCGAAACTTTGTTGTATTTGCAGCCTTGATCATCACACAGACATTTACCCTCAAGTGGTGGAAGATATGGAGGAAGTTAAGGCGTTGGATTTCAAAAATTGTGGAAATAGGACACATTTTGGTAGGGGACAACAACAAGGGTTCTATGGGAACCAAGGAGGCGAAAGACAAGATTCCTTTGCAAACACCTTCAACCCAAGGTACCGCGATCACCCTAACTTCCGTTGGCCCGAGGAGAACCAAATGCAAGGGTACAACCAAGGCGGACAAGCTCCACCTTAATCCTATCCAAGGGGAGAAGGGCCTCATAAAAACATAGGAAATCTTTGAAGCAATCTCTCAACTAGCTAAGAAGCATTACGTCGTTGCGGAGCGCACAAGGCAAGAGATTGAAAATATTGGGACTAGGGCTTTCTCGAGCATCAAGAATCTTGACATTCATGTCGGGAAAATTGTTACCTCGGTAAGCCAAATTTAATCTAGAGATTTTCGCAAACTTTCTTTCCAACCGGAGGTTAATCCAAGGAATGTGAGTGCTTTGAAATTGAGAAGCGAGAAGGAGCTGCGTGAGCCCGAGAAGGAAATCCTACAATAGAATGACTTGGTCGTGGAAAGGAACAAAACCAACTTGTAGGAGCAAGAATTGGTTGTGGAGGACACGTTAAGGAACTCCCAACACCCGAAGCGATAGTTAATCACCTGCTGCCCTTCCCTAATGCACTTAGAGGGAGGCCAATGGTAAAAACCAATGACGAGAACATCCAAAAAATCTTCAAGATGGTTGAGGTTAGTGTTCCACTCTTGGAATTAATTGATCAAGTTCCTTCGTATTCTAAGTTCTTAAAATTTGCATGCACTAGAAAGAGGAATATGATAGGAAAATTGAAAATAGGGGGAGTTTATGCTCTTAGTCATAGGAAGTTACGTACAAAATGTGATGACCCCGGCATGTTTTCAATTATTATTTCTTTGGGTGGTAAGTTGGTGAAAATGATATGATTGATCTGGGAGCTTCTATTAATGTCATACATTCTTGCATCTATGAGAACCTAGAAATAGGTGAACTTAAAGAAAGGTTAATCGTCTGAATGGTCGACCACTCCCAAGCTAGCCCTCATGGACTAGTTAAGGATGTGATGGTCCGAGTGGGCTACTTGGTATTTTTGGAGGACTTCTATGTCCTTGATGTAGTGCAAGATGGTGGTGCACCCTCAATTTTATTGGGAAGACTTTTTCTAAAATATCAAGGACTAAAATTGATGTTCATTCGAGAACACTAACCTTAGAGGATGACATGGATAGAGTTGGTTTTGATATTTACAAATCTAAGCATGA
>JAULKM010111685.1:0-22854 GCA_032355605.1 Rubia tinctorum
GGTTGCAAAATGAAAGATTTAGATACGAAAACCGAAAACGGTTATCTAAACCCCTTATGATGTAAACCTACCTAAATATAGCAATCTTCCAACAAAAATATAACAAAAAGAGATGTTAAATGCTTTGGAAAATACATGCATTTGACGTCTCATCAGGTAGCCATTTTCTATTGTTCAGAACAAAATGTTGTATTTGATTACGTCTAGGTAGGACCACAGACGCCAATCAACTTCACACTTCCTCGGCCGAATCTAGAATTTCACAAGTTCAACCCTGTCTTATTGTTTTTGAAGTTGTAGGATGGGGTCATTTTCGGCCTTAAGGTACTTTCAACTAACCTTAATTTCACTGATAAGTCACTCATTTGTAGATTATGTTGAATCTTAATTGGTATATAGAGATTCTCCCTTATTTCTTCGATAATTTTTTTTACAAATGCACTATACCCTGTCATACCTACTTTTCTCGTAGTTAGTTCAACATATTACAAATATTCACCAACTGTGCGATTTCCTTGTTCCTTATTCTTTACGTAAGAATGTTTTTCCTTCAAGTACATGGTAAAAACATGATACAATTGAAACCTGATCTTGAATTATTCCCAAGTATCAATCAACCTCTTCCATAATATCCTCCCGATTCTTTGAAGTAGACTTACTTGGATTTCTGATGGATTGTGGTTGAATTAAGGTAGCCATTATTTTTTCATTTGGACTAAAAGTTTTATTTGAATAGTTCTGGGTGTGTCCACAAACGCTCATCAATTTGACTCTTCCGTGGCCAAAGTTAGAATTTAACGAATTAAACCCTGTCCTTTGATTGTTGAAGTTGTTGGATGGGGTCATTTTCGACCTTCAGGTACTTTCAACCATGCTTACTTTTACCTATAAGTCACTCATTGGTACATTATGTTGAATCCAAATCGGTATTTAGAGATTCCCCCTCAGTCCTTCAATAAACATGTTTTTTACATTGCAACGTCATCTTCTACACCTACCTTTCTCATTTTTAGTTCAAGATATTGCCAATATTCATCCACGGTGCAATTTCCTTGCTTCTTAATTTTTAACTAAGAGTGTTTTTCCATCAATTACATTTTCAAAACATGATACAAATGAAGCCCGATCTCCAATCCTTCGGAAATAGCAATCAACCTCTTAGCTCTTGATGTTTTGAAGTAGACTTATTCAGATTTCAGATGGACTGTAGTTGATTTGAGGTAGCCTTTTTCTATTGTTTAGGACTAAATGTTGTATTTGATTATGTCTAGGTAGGACCATCGCTGCCCATCAACTTGACTTTTCCTCGGCCGAATCTAGAATTTCACAAGTCAAACCTTGTCCTTTGATTGTTAAAGTTGTAGGATGGGGTCATTTTTTGAATTAAGGTACTTTCAACAAACATAACATTCACCTATAAGTCACTCATTGGTACATTATGTTGAAGTTTAATCGGTATTTAAGATTCTCCCTCAGCCCTTCGATAAACATGTTCTTTACAAATGCAACATCATCTTTCATGCCTACTCTTTTCAGAGTTAGTTCAAGATATTACCAATATTCATCCATGGTATATTTCCTTATTATTAGTTTTTAGTACGAGTGTTTTTCCATCAAATATATTTTCAAAACCTGATACAAAAGAAGCCCAATCTTTAATCCTTCGTAAATAGCAATCAGCCTTCTAGCTCTTGATTATTTGCAGTAGACATACTTAGATTTCAGGTAGATTGTTGTGGATTTGAGGTAGCCATTTTTTATTGTTTAGAACAAAATGTTGTATTTGATTACGTCTAGGTAGGACCACAGCCGCCAATCAACCTGACACTTCCTCGGCCAAATCTAAAATTTCACAAGTCTAACCATGTCCTATTATTGTTGAACCTGTAGGGTGGGGTCATTTTCGGCCTTAAGGTACTTTCAACCAACCATAATTTCACCGATAAGTCACTCATTGGTACATTATGTTGAAGCTTAATCGATATTTAGAAATTCTCCCTTATTTTGTCAATAAACTGGATTTTTACAAATGCACTATACCCTGTCATACCTAGTCTTCTCATAGTTAGTTCAACATATTACCAATATTCACCTACTGTGAAATTTCCTTGTTCCTTATATTTTAAGTAAGAGTTTTTTTTCCTTCAAGTACATGGTAAAAACATGATACAATTGAAGCCCGATCTTCAATCATTCCCAAGTAGCAATCAACCTCTTCCATAATATCTTCCTGATTCTTTGAAGTAGACTTACTTGGATTTTGGATGGATTGTGGGTGAATTAAGGTAGCCTTTATTTTTTCATTTGGACTAAAAGTTAGATTTGAATAGTTCTGGGTATGTCCACTGCCGCTCAGCAGTTTGACTCTTCCTTGCCGAATTAAATTTCACGAGTCAAACCCTATATTTTGATTGTTAAAGCTCAAGGATGGGGTCATTTTCGGAATCAAAGTACTCTTAATATGAACTTGGTTTCACCAATAAATCACTCATTCATACATTATGTCAAAGCTTAATCGGTATTTAGAGATTATCCCCTTCTCTTTTGATAAACATGTTCTTTACAAAAGCATCATCATCTTCCCGGCCTACTATTCTCATATTTAGTTTAAGACATTACCAGTATTCATCCAAGATGTGATTTCCTTGCTTCTTATTTTTTTAAGTACGAGTTTTTTCCATCAAGTACATTTTCCAAACATGATACAAATGAAGCCATGTCTTCAATCCTTCGCAAATAGAAATTAGCCTCCTTGTCTTGATTATTTGAAGTAGATTTACTTAGATTTCTGATGGATTGTGGTTGATTTGAGGTAGCCATTTTATATTGTTCAGGACTAAATATTGGATTTGATCACGTCTAGGTAGAACCACAACCACCCATCAATTTGACTCTTCCTCGGTCGAGTCTACAATTTCACAAGTCAAACACCGTCCTTTTATTGTTGAAGTTGTAGGATAGGGTTATTTTCGACCTTCGGGTACTTTCAACCAAGCTTACATTCACCTATAAGTCACTCATTGGTACATTATGTTGAATGTTAATCAGTATTTAGTGATTCCCCCTCAGTCCTTCGATAAACGTGTTCTTTACAATGCAACATCATGTTCTATACATACTCTTCTAATAGTTAGTTCAAGATATTACCAATATTCATCCACGGTGCAATTTCTTTGCTTCTTATTTTTTTAACTAAGAGTGGTTTTCCATCAATTACAATTTCAAAACATGATACAAATGAAGCCCGGTCTTCAATCCTTTGGAAATAGCAATCAACCTCTTAGCTCTTGATGGTTTGATGTAGACTTACTTACATTTCAGATGGATTGTAGTTGATTTTAGGTAGCCATTTTCTATTGTTTAGGAAAAAATGTTGTATTTGATTATGTCTAGGTAGGACCCTAGCCACCCAGAACCTTGACTTTTCCTCGGCCGAATCTAGAATTTCCCAAGTCAAACCCTGTCGTTTGATTGTAAAAGCTGTAGGATGGGGTCATTTTTGGCATTAAGGTACTATCAACCAACCATACTTTCACCTTTAAGTCACTCATTGGTACATTATGTTGAATCTTAATCGTTATATAGAGATTCTCCTTGAGCTCTTCGATAAACAGGATTTTTACAAATGCACCATACTCTCTCATACCTACTATTCACATAATTAGGTCAACATATTACCAATATTCATCCTTGGTACGATTTCCTTGCATTATATTTTTTTAAGTACGAACGTTTTTCCATCGAGTACATGGTAAAATCATGATACAAATGAAGCCCGACCTTCACACTTTCCCAAGTAGCAATAAGCCTCTTCCATAATATTCTCTGTATTCTTTTATGTTCACTCACTGGGATTTCAGATGGATTGTGGTTGAATTGATGTATTCATTATTTGTTCATTAGGACTAAAAGTCGGATTTGAATATGTTTGGGTTGGACTACAGCCTCTCATGAATTTGACTCTTCCTCGGCCGAAATTAGAATTTCACGAGTCAAACCCTATAATTTTATTGTTAAAGCTCAAGGATGTGGTCTTTTTCGGCATCAAGGTACTTTTCAACTGACCTTGGTTTCACTAATAAATCACTCATTCATACATTATGTCGAAGCTTAATCGGTATTTAGAGATTATCCTCTAGTCCCTCGATAAACATGTTCTTTAAAAAAGCATCATCATCTTCCATTCCTACTCTTCTTGTACTTAGTTCAATATATTACACATATTCATCCATGGTGCGATTTACTTGCTTCTTATTTTTTAAGTACAAGTTTTTTCCCATGAAGTACATGATATAAATATGATACAAACGAAGCCCGGTCTTCAATATTTCACAAATAGTAATCAGCCTCTTAGCTATTGATTCGTGAAGTATACTTACTTATATTTTAGATGGATTGTGGTTGATTAGAGGTAGCATTTTTCTATTGTCAGGTGTATTTGATTACGTCTAGGTACGATCACAGCTGCCCATCAACTTTACTCTTCCTCGGCTGAATCAAGAATTTCACAAGTTGTAGGATAGGGTCATTTTCAACTTTAACGTAGTTTCAACCAACCTTACTTTCACCTATAAGTCAGTCATTGGTACAATATGTTGAAGCTTAATATGTACTTAGAGATTCTCCATCAATCCTTTGATAAACGTGTTCTTTACAAAGGCAATATCATTTTACATACCTACTTTTCTCATAGTTAGTTCAAGATATTACCAATATTCATCCACGGTGCGATTTCCATGCTTCTTATTTTTTATGTACGAGTGTTTTTCCATCAAGTACATTTTAAAAACATGATAAAAATGAAGCCTAGTCCTCAATCCTTTGCAAATAGCAATCAGCCTCTTAGCTCTTGATTATTTGAAGTAGACTTACTTAGATTTCAGATGGATTGTGGTGGATTTGAGGTAGTTCAGGACTAAATATTGATTTGATCACGTCTAGGTAGGACAACGACCGCCCATCAATTTGACTCTTCCTCAGCCGAATCTAGAATTCACAAGTCAAACCCCGTCCTTTGATTGTTGAAGTTGTAGCATAGGTTCATTTTTGACCTTCAGGTACTTTCAACAAAGCTTACTTTCACCCATAAGTCACTCATTGGCATATTATGTTGAATCCTAATCGGTATTTATTGATTCCTCCTCAGTCCTTCAATATACATGTTCTTTACAATGCAACATCAAGTTCTATACCTACGCTTCTCATAGTTAGTTCAAGATATTACCAATATTCATCCATGGTGCAATTTCCTTACTTCTTAATTTTTAACTGAGAGTGTTTTTCCATCAATTACATTGTCAAAACATGATACAAATGAAGCCTGGTATTCGATCCTTCGAAAATAACAATCAGCCTCTTAGCTCTTGATGTTTTCAAGTAGACTTACTTAGATTTCAGATGGATTGTAGTTGATTTGAGGTAACCTTTTTCTATTGTTCAGGACTAAATGTTGTATTTGATTAAGTCTAGGTAGGACCATAGCCGCCCATCAACTTGACTTTTCCTCGCCGAATCTAGAATTTCACAAGTCAAACCTTGTCCTTTGATTGTTAAAATTGTACGATGAGGTCATTTTTGGCATTTAGGTACTTTCAAAAACCCTTACATTCACCTATAAGTCACTTATGGGTACATTATGTTGAAGTTTAATCGGTAGTTAAAATTCTCCATCAGTCCTTCGATTTACATGTTCTTTACAAATGTAACATCATCTTTCATACCTACTCTTCTCAGAGTTAGTTCAAGATATTACTAATATTCATCCACTGTGCTATTTCCTTTCTTATTATTTTTCAGTACGAGTGTTTTTCCATCAACTATATTTTCAAAACATGATACAAATGAAGCCCAGTCTTCAATCCTTCGCAAATAGCAATCAGCCTCTTAGCTCTTGATTATTTGAAGTAGACTTACTTAGATTTTAGATAGATGGTGGTGTATTTGTGGTAGCTATTTTCTATTGTTCAGAAGAAAATGTTGTATTTGATTAGGTCAAGGTAGGACCACAACCGCCAATCAACTTGACACTGCGTCAGCCGAATCTAGAATTTCACAAGTTTAACCCCGTCCTATTATTTTTGAAGATGTAAGATGTGTTCATTTTCGGCCTTAAGGTATTTTCAACCAACCATAATTTCACCGATAAGTCACTCATTGGTACATTATGTTGAAGCTTAATCAGTATTTAGAGATTCTCCCTTATTTCTTCGAAAAATAGGATTTTTGCAAATGCACTATACCCAGTCATACATACTTTTCTCAGAGTTAGTTCAACATATTACCAATATTCACCCACTGTGTGATTTCCTTGTTCCTTATTCTTTAAGTAAGAATGTTTTCCCTTCAAATATATGGTTAAAACATGATACAATTGAAGCCCGATCTTCAATCATTCCCAAGTAGTAATCAACCTCTTTCACAATATCCTACTGATTCTTTGAAGTAGACTTACGTGGATTTCAGATGGATTGTGGTTGAATTAAGGTAGCTATTATTTTTCACTTGGACTAAAAGTTTTATTTGAATAGTTCTGGGTATGTCCACATCCGCTCATCAATTTGTCTCTTCCTCGGCCGAAGTTAGAATTTCACGAATCAAACCCCCGTCGTTTGATTGTTGAAGCTGTAGGATGGGGACATTTTCGACCTTCAGGTACTTTCAACCATGCGTACTTTTACCTATAAGTCACTCATTGGTACATTATGTTGAATCCTAATCGGTATTTAGAGATTTCCCCTCAGTCCTTCAATAAACATGTTCTTTACAATGCAACATCATCTTCTATACCTTCCCCTCTCATAGTTAGTTCAAGATATTACCAATATTCATCCACGGTGTAAATTCCTTGCTTCTTAATTTTTAACTAAGAGAGTTTTTTCATCAATTACATTTTCAAAACATGATACAAATAAAGCCCGGTCTTCAATCCTTCGGAAATAGCAATCAACCTCTTAGCTCTTGATGTTTTGAAGTAGACTTATTTAGATTTCGGATGGATTGTAGTTGATTTGAGGTAGCCTTTTTCTATTGTTCAGGACTGAATGTTGTATTTGATTATGTCTAGGTAGGACCATAGCCACCCATCAACTTGAATTTTCCTCGGCCGAATCTAGAATTTCACAAGTCAAACCTTGTCCTTGGATTGTTAAAGCTGTAGGATGGGTTTTTTTTTGGCATTAAGGTACTTTCAACAAAGCAAACATTCACCTATAAGTCACTCATTGGTACATTATGTTGACGTTTAATCGGTATTTAAGATTCTCCTTCAGTACTTCGATTAACATGTTCTTTACAAAAGCAACATCATCTTTCATACATACTCTTCTCAGAGTTAGTTCAAGATATTACCAATATTCACCCACGGTGCTATTTATTTTCTTATTATATTTTAGTACGGGTTTTTTCCATCAAATATATTTTCAAAACATGATACAAATGAATCCTGTTCTTCAATCCTTCGCAAATAGCAATCGGCCTTCTAGCTCTTCATTATTTGCAGTAGACATACTTAGATTTCAGATAGATTGTGGTGGATTTGAGGTAGCCATTTTCTATTGTTCGGAACAAAATGTTGTATTTGATTACGTCTAGGTAGGACCACAGTCGCCAATCAACTTCACACTTCCTCGGCCGAATCTAAAATTTCACAAGTTAAACCATGTCCTATTATTGTTGAAGCTGTAGGGTGGGGTCATTTTTGGCCTTAAGGTACTTTCAACCAACCTTAATTTCACCGATAAATCATCCATTGGTACTTTATTTTTAAGTTTAATCAGTATTTAGAAATTCTCTCTTATTTCTTCGATAAACAGGATTTTTACAAATGCACTATACCTTGTCATACCTGCTTTTCTCATAGTTAGTTCAACATATTACCAATATTTATCCACCGTGCGATTTCCTTGTTCCTTATTCTTTAAGTAAGAATATTTTTCCTTCAAGTACATGGTAAAAACATGATAAAATTGAAGCCCGATCTTCAATCATTCCCAAGTAGCAATCAACCTCTTCCATAATATCCTCCTGATTCTTTGAAGTAGACTTACTTGGATTTCAGATGGATTGTGGTGGATTTAAGGTAGCCAGTTTCTATTGTTTAGAACAAAATGTTATATTTGATTACATCAAGGTAGGACCACAGCTTCCAATCAACTTGACTCTTCCTCGGCCGAATCTAGAATTTCACAAGTCAAACCATGTCCTTTGATTGTTAAAGCTGTATGATGTGGTCATTTTTGGCATTAGGTACTTTCAACCAACATTACTTTCACCTTTAAGTCACTCATTGGTACATTATCTTGAAGTTTAAATTGTGTTTAGAGATTCTTCCTTATTTCTTCGATAAACGGGATTTTTACAAATGCACCATACTCTGTCATACCTACTCTTCTCATAGTTAGTTCAACACATTACCAATATTCATCCACGGTGCAATTTCCTTGTTCCTTATTATTTAAATATGAATGTTTTTCCATCAAGTACATGGTAAAAACATGATACAATTGTAGCCCGGTCTTCAATCATTCCCAAGTAGCAATCAACCTCTTCCATAATATCCTCCTGATTCTTTGAAGTAAACTTACTTGGATTTATGATGGATTGTGGTTGAATTGAGGTAGCAATTATTTTTTTCATTTGGGCTAAAAGTTGGATTTGAATAGGTCTGGGTATGTCCACAGCCGTTCATCAATTTGACTCTTCCTGGGCCGAAGTTAGAATTTCACGAGTCAAACCGTATACTTTGATTGTTAAAGGTCAAGGATGGGGTCTTTTTAGGCATCAAGGTACTTTTCAACCGACCTTGGTTTCACTAATAAATCACTCATTCATACATTATGTCAAAGCTTAATCGGAATTAAGAGATTATCCCCTAATCCTTCGATAAACATGTTCATTACAAAAGCATCATCATCTTCTATACCTACTCTTCCCGTAGTTAGTTCAAGATATTACCCATATTCATTGTCGTTGGGATTTCCTTTTTTCTTATTTTTTAAGTACAAGTGTTTTTCCATCAAGTACATGGTAAAAAAATGATACGAACAAAGCCCAATCTTCAATGTTTCACAAATAGCAATTAACCTCTTACCTGTTGATTCTTTGAAGTAGACTTACTAAGATTTCAGATGGATTATGGTTGAGTTTAGGTAGCCTTTTTCTATTGTTGAGGACTAAATGTTGTATTTGATTATGTCTAGGTACGACCACAACCACCCATTACCTCGACTCTTCCTCGGCCGAATCAAGATTTCACAAGTCAAACCCTGTCCTTTGATTGTTACAGCTATAGTATGGGGTCATTTTTGGCCTTAAGGAACTTTCAACCAACAGTACTTTCACCGATAAGTCAACCATTGGTACATTATGTTCAAGGTTAATCGTTATTTAAAGATTCTCCCTCAATCCTTTGATAAACATGTTCTTTACAAATGCAACATCATCTTCCATACCTATTTTTCTCATAGTTAGTTCAAGACATTATCAATATTCATCCACGATGCGATTTCCTTACTTCTTATATTTGAAGTACGAGTGTTTTCCCATCAAGTACATTTTCCAAACATGATACAAATGAAGCCCTATCCTCAATCCTTCGCAAATAGCAATCAGCCTCTTAGCTCTTGATGCTTTGAAGTAGACTTACTTAGATTTCAGATGGATTGTAGTTGATTTGAGGTAGCCATTTTCTATTGTTCTGGACTAAATGTTGTATTTGATTATGTCTAGGTAGGACCATAGTTGTCCATCAACTTGACTCTTCCTCAGGCGAATCTAGATTTCACAAGTTAAACTGTGTCCTTTAATTGTTGCAGCTATATGATGGGGTCGTTTTCGGCCTATATGTACTTTCAACCAACCTTACTTTCTCCTATAAGTCACTCATTGGTACATTATGTTGAAGCTTAATTGGTATTTTTAGATTCCCCCTCAGTCCTTCGATAAACATGTAATTTACAAATGCAACATCATCTACTATACCTAATCTTCTCATAGTTAGTTCTAGATATTTCCAATATTCTTCCACAGTGCAATTTCCTTTCTTCTTATTTTTTTAGTAGGAGTGTTTTTCCATCAATTACATTTTCAAAACATAGTACAAATGAATTCCGGTCTTGAATCCTTCGGAAATAACACTCAGCCTCTTAGCTCTTAATTTTTTAAGGTAGAGTTACTTATATTTCAGATGGATTGTGGTTGATTTAAGGTAGCCAGTTTTTATTGTTTTGGACTAAATGTCAGATTTGATCACGTCTAGGTAGGACCCCATCCGCCCATTAATTTGACTCTTCCTCGGCCGAATCTAGACTTTCACAAGTCAAACCCTGTCCTTTTATTTGAAACTGTAGGATGGGGTCTCTTTCGGCCTTAAGGTTTTTTCAACCAACCTTACTTTCACTTATAAGTCACTCATTGGTACATTGTATTGAAGCTTAATCGGTATTTAGAGATTCTTCCTGAATTCTTCGATAAACATGATTATTAAAAATGTACCATACTCTCCCAAACCTACTCTTCACATAGTTTGTTCTACCTATTAAAATATTCATCCACAGTGCAATTTCCTTGCTTATTATTTTTGAATTTTGAGTGTTTATCCATCAAGTACATGGTAGAAACATAATACAAACGAAGACCAGTCTTCAATCTTTCCTAAGTAGCAATCAGCCTTTTCCATAATATCCTCTTGATTCTTTGCAATTGCCTTACTTGGATTTCAGATGGATTGTGGTTGAATTGAGGTAGCCTTTGTTTGTTTATTAGGACTAAAATTCGGATTTTATTACATCTAGGTAGGACCACAACCTTCCATCAATTTGACTCTTCCTCAGTCGAATCTAGAATTTCACAAGAAAATCCATGTCCTTTATTTTGAATCTGCAGGATGGGGTTTTTTAGGCCTTAAGGTACTTTCAACCAAACTTAATTTCACATATAATTCACTTATTGTTACATTATGTTGAAGCTTAATCGGTATTTAGAGATTCATCCTGAGTTCTTCGATAAACAGGACTTTTACAAATGCCCCATACTCTCCCAAACCTAGTATTCTCATAGTTAGATCCACATATTACCAATATTCATCCATGGTGCGATTTCCTTGCATCTTATTTTTTAAATACGAGTGTTTTTGCATCAAATACGTGGTCAAAATATGATACAAAAGAAGCCCAGTCTTCAATCTTTCCCAAGTATCAATCAGCCTCTTCCATAAAACCCTCCTTATTCTTTAAAGTAGACTTACTTAAATTTTAGATGGATTGTTGTTGATTGAGGTAGCAATTCTTTGTTCATTAGGACTAAAATTCAGATTTGAATAGGTATGTGTAAGACCACAGCGGTTCATAAATTTGACTCTTCCTTGGGCGAAGTTTGAATTTCACGAGGCAAACCATATACTTTGATTGTTAAAGATCTAGGTTGGGGTATTTTTCGGCATCAAAGGACATTTGAACCGACCTTGTTTCACCAATAAATCACTCATTTATACATTATGTTGAAGCTTAATCAGTATTTAGAGATTATCCCCTAGTCCTTCGATAAACATGTTCTTTAAAAAACCATCATCATCTTCTATGCCTACTCTTCTCATAGTTAGTTCTAGATATTACCCATTTTCATCTACGGTGCGATTTCCTTGCTTCTAATTTTTTAAGTACTAGATTTTTTCATTAAGTACATGGCAAAAACAAGAAAAAAATGAAACCCGGTCTTTAATCTTTCGCAAATAGCAATCATCCTCTTAGATCTTGATTCTTTTAATTAGACTTACTTAGATTTCAAATGGACTGTAGTTGATTTGAGGTAGCCATTTTCTATTGTTCAGGAATAAATGTTGTATTTAATTACGTCTAGGTAGGACCATAGCTGCCCATCAACTTGACTCTTCCTCGACTGAATCTAGCATTTCAAAAGTCAAACCTTGTCCTTTGATTGTTGAACGTATAGGATGGGGTCATTTTTGGCCTTAAGTTACTCTCAACCAACCTTACTTTCACTATAATTCACTCATTGGTACATTATGTTGTAGAATAAATATTATTTAGAAATTCTCCCTCTGTCCTTCGATAAACATGTTCTTTACAAATGCAACATCATCTTCCATACCCACTCTTCTCATAGTTAGTTCAAAATATTACAAAAATTCATCCACGGTGCGATTTCCTTGCTTCTTATTTTTAAGTATAAGTGTTTTTCCATCAAGTACATTTTAAAAACAAGATGCAAATGAATCCCAATATTCAATTCCTTACAAATAGCAATCAACCTCTTAGCTTTTGATTATTTGAAGGAGAGTTACTTATATTTCAGATGGATTGTGGTTGATTTGAGGTAGCCATTTTCTATTGTTCAGGACCAAATGCCAGATTTAATTATGTCTAGGTAGGACCATAGCTGCCCATCAATTTGACTCTTCCTCGGCCGAATCTAGAATTACACAAGTCAAACCTTGTCCTTTATTTTGAAGTTATAGGATAAGGACTTTTTCGGGGTTAAGGTACTTTCAACCAACCTTACTTTCATTTATAAGCCACTCATTGGTACATTATATTGAAGCTTAATTGGTATATAGAGATTCACCCTGAGTTCTTTGATAAACAGGATTTTTACAAATGCACCATACTCTCCCATACCCACTCTTCTCATAGTTAGTTCAACATATTACCAATATTCATCCATGGTGCGATTTACTTGCATCTAGTTTTTTAAGTATGGGTGTTTTTCCATCAAGTACATGTAAAAAAATGTTTCAAAATAAGCCTAGTCTTCAATCTTTCTTAAGTAAAAATCAGGCTCTTCCATAATATTCTCTTGATCATTTGAAGTAGACTTATTTGGATTTCGAATGGATTGTGGTTGAATTTAGGTAGCCATTCTTCGTTCATTAGGACAAAAGTTGGATTTGAATACGTTTGGGTAGGACCACAGTCATTCATCAATTTGACTCTTCCTTGGTCGAAATTAGAATTTCACAAGTCACACTCCATACTTTGATTGTTAAAGCTCTAAGATGGCGTCTTTTTCGGCATCAAGTTACTTTTAAACCAACCTTGGTTTCACCAATAAATCACTCATTCAAACATTATATTGAAGGTTAATCGGTATTTAGAGATTATCCCCTAGTCCTTCAATAAACATATTCTTTACAAAAGCATCATCATCTTCCATACCTACTCTTCTCATAGTTAGTTTAAGATATTACCCATATTCATCAACAGTACGATTTCCACACTTTTTATTTTTTAAGTACAAGTGCTTTTCCATCAAGTACATGGTAAAAACTTGATACAAACGAATCCCAATCTTCAATCTTTCGCAAATAGCAATCAGCCCCTTAGCTCTTGATTCTTCAAAGTATACTGCGGTTGATTTGATGTAGCCATTTTCTGTTGTTCAGGACTAAATGTTGTATTTGATTACGTCTAGGTAGAACCACAGTCGCCTATCAACTTGACTCTTCTTCTGTTGAATCTGGAATTTTACAAGCTAAACCTTGTCCTTTGATTGTTGAAGCTGTAGGATGGGGTCATTTTGGCCATAAGGTACTTTCAACCAACATTACTTTAACCTATAAGTCACTCATTGGTACATTATGTTTAAGCTTAATCGATATTTTGAGATTCTCTCCCAGTTCTTCGATAAACATGTTCTTTACTAATGCAACATCATCTTCCATGCCTACTCTTCTTATAGTTAGTTCAAGATATTACAAATATTCATCCACGGTGCGATTTCCTTGTTTTTTTAAGTACGGCTGTTTTTTTCCAAAAAATTACTTTTTTAAAACATGATACAAATGAAGCCTGGTCTTCAATCCATTGCAAATAGCAATCAGCCTCTGAGCTTCTCATTATTTGAAGTAGACTTACTTATCAGATGGATTGTGCTTGATTTGAGGTAGCCATTTTCTATTGTTTAGGACTAAATGTCGGATTTGATCACGTCTATGTAGGATCACATCCATCCATCAATTTGACTATTTCTCGGCCGAATCTAGAATAATACAAGTCAAACCCAGTCTATTAATTTTGAAGTGTAGGATGGGGTCTTTTTCGTCCTTAAGGTACTTTCAACCAACCTTACTTTTATCTATAAGTCACTCATTGGTACATTATATTGAAGCTTAATTGGTATTTAGAGATTCTCCCCGAGTTTTTTGATAAAAAGGATTTTTACAAATGCCCCATACTCTCCCATACATACTCTTCTCATAGTTAGTTCAACATATTACCAATATTCATCCACGGTGCGATTTCCTTACATCTTGTTTTTTAAGTACGGGTGTTTTTCCATCAAATACTTGGTAAAAACATTATACACAAGAAGCCCAGTCTTCAATCTTTCCCAAGTAGCAATCAACCTCTTCCATAATATCTTCTTGATTCTTTAAAGTAGACTTACTTGGATTTCGGATGGATTGTGGTTGAATTAAGGTAGTAATTCTTTGTTCAATAGGACTAAAATTTGGATTTGAATATGTCTGGGTAGGACCACATGCATCCATCAATATGACTCTTCCTTGGCAGAATCTAGAATTTCACAAGTCAAACCTTGTCCTTTGATTTTAAGGTGTAGGATGGGGTCTTTTTCGGCCTTAAGTTACTTTCAATCAACATTACTTTCACCTATAAGTCAATCATTGGTACATTATGTTGATGCTTAATTGGTATTTAGAGATTCTCCGTGAGTTCTTCGATAAACAGGATTTTTGCAAATGCACCGTACTCTCCCAAACCTATTCTTCTCATAGTTAGTTCAACATATTACCAATATTCATCCACGCTGCGATTTTCTTGCTTCTCCTTCTTTAAGTACGAGTGTTTTTCCAACAAGTACATGGTAAAAACATGATACAAATAAAGCCCTGTCTTCAATCCTTCCCAAGTACCAATCAGGCTCTTCCATAATATCCTATTGATTGTTTGAAGTACACTCACTTGGATTTCGGATGGACTGTAGTTGAATAGAGGTAGCAATTCTTTGTTCATTAGGACTAAAAGTCAGATTTGAATAGGTCTGGGTAGGACCACAACGGTTCATCAATTTGACTCTTCCTTCGCCGAAGTTAGAATTTCACGAGTCAAACCTTATACTTTGATTAATAAAGCTCTAGGTTGGGGTCTTTTCGGCATCAAAAAACATTTGAACAGACCTTGGTTGTACTAATAAATCACTCATTCATATATTATGTCGAAGCTTAATTGGTATTTTGAGATTATCCACTAGTCCTGGATAAACGTGTACTTTAAAAAACCATCATCATCTTCCATTCCTACTCTTCTCATAGTTAATTCAAGATATTACCCATCTTCATCCACGATACGATTTCCTTACTCCTAATTTTTTAAATACGAGTTTTTTCATCAAGTACATGGAAAAAATGATATAAATGAAACCCGGTCTTCAATCTTTCAAAAATAGCAATCAGCCTCTTAGCTCTGGATTCTTTGAAGTAGACTTACTTAGATTTAAGATGGATGGTGTTTGATTTGACGTAGCCATTTCTATTGTTCAGGACTAAATGTTGTATTTGATTACGTATAGGTAGGACCACAACTGCCCATCAACTTGACTCATCCTCGACTGAATCTAGAATTTCAAAAGTCAAACTCTGTCCTTTGATTGTTGAAGTTGTAGGATGCGGTCATTTTGGCCTTAAGGTACTCTTAACCAACCTTACATTCACCTATAAGTCCCTAATTGGTACATTATGTTGTAACATAATCATTATTTAGAGATTCTCCCCAGTCCTTCGATAAACATGTATTTTACAAATGCAACATCATCTTCCACATCTACTATTCTCTTAGTTAGTTCAAAATATTACCAAAATTCATCCACGGTGCGATTTCCTTGCTTCTTATTTTTTAAATATAAGTGTTCTTACATCAATTACATTTTAAAAACATGATATAAATGAATCTCGGTATTCAATTCTTGGAAAATAGCAATCAACCTCGTAGCTCTTGATTATTTGAAGTAGACTTACTTAGATTTCACATGGATTATGGTTGATTTAAGGTTACCATTTTTTATTGTTCAGGACTAAATTTTGGATTTAATTATATCTAGGTAGAACCACAGCCGCCCATCAGTTTGACTCTTCCTCGGCCAAATCTAGAATTTCACAAGTCATACCGTGTCCTTTATTTTGAAGTTGGATAGGGTTTTTTTCAGGCCTAAAGTACTTTCAACCAACCTTACTTTCATCTATAAGTCACTCATTGGTACATTATGTTGAATCTTAATCGATATTTAGAGATTCTCCCTGAGTTCTTCGATAAACAGGTGTTTTAAAAATGCACCATACTCTCCTATACCTACTCTTCTCATAGTTAGTTCAACATATTACCCATATTCATCCATGGTGCGATTTCCTTGCTTTCGGCTTTTTAAGTACGAGTGTTTTTCCACCAAGTAATGTACGTGGTAAAAATATGGTACAAAGGAAGCCCAGTCTTCAATCTTTTCCAGTAGCTATCAACCTCTTCCATAGTTTTCTCTTGATTCTTTGTAGTAGACTTACTTGGATTTCGGATGAATTTTTGTTTAATTTAGGCTGCCATTATTTGTTCATTTGGAATAAAACTTGGATTTGAATACGTCTTGGTAGGACCAAAGCCGTTCATCAATTTGACTCTTCCTCGACCAGAGTTTGAATTTCAAGAGTCGAACTCTATACTTTGATTGTTAAAGCTCTAGGATGGAGTCTATTTAGGCATCAAGGTACTTTTAAACTAACCTTGGTTTCACCAATAAATCACTCGTTCATACATTATGTCGAAGCTTAATCGGTATCTACAGATTATCCCCTAGTCATTCGATAAACATGTTCTTTACGAAAGCATCATCATCTTCCATACCTACTCTTCTCATAGTTAATTCGAGATATTAACCATATTCATCCCCGGTACAATTTCCTTGCTTCTTATTTTTTAATTACACGTGTTTTTCCATCAAGCATCTTTTAAAAACATGACACAAACGAAGCCTAGTTTCAATATTTAGCATATAACAATCAGCCTCTTAGCTCTTGATTCTTTGAAGTAGACTTACTTAGATTTCTTATGGATTGTGGTTGATTTGATGTAGCCATTTTCTATTGTACATGAATAAATGTTGTATCTGATTACGTCTAGGTAGGACCATAGTCGCCTATCAACTTGATTCTTCCTCTGCCGAATCTAGAATTTCACAAGTCAAATCATTTCGTTTGATTGTGGAAGCTGTAGGATGGGGTCATTTTTGGCCTTAAGGTACTTTCAACCAACATTACTTTAGCCTATAAGTCACTATTTTGTACATTATGTTGAAGTTTAATAGGTATTTAGAGAATCTCCCCCAGTCCTTCGATAAACATGATCTTTACTAATGAAACATCATCTTCCATACCTACTCTTCTCATAGTTAGTTCAAGATATTACCAATATTCATCCACGGTGCGATTTCCTTACCTTTTTTAAGTACGAGTGTTTTTCAAAAAATTACTTTTTCAAAACATGATACAAATGAAGATGAAATAGAAATCAGCCTCTTAGCTCCTGATTATTTGAAATAAACTTACTTAGATTTTGGATGGATTGTGGTTGATTTGAGGTAGCCATTTCTATTGTTCAGGACTAAATGTCGAATTTGATCACGTATAGGTAGGACCACATCCATCCATCAATTTGACTCTTCCTCGGCCTAATCTAGAATTTCACAAGTCAAACAATGTCCTTTGATTTGATGGTGTATGATGGGGGTCTTTTTTTGGCTTTAAGGTACTTTCAAACAACCTTACTTTCACCTATAAGTCACTCATTGGTACATTATGTTAAATTTAAATCAGTATTAAAAGATTCTCCCCGAGTTCTTCGATAGACAGGATTTTTACAAATGCACCATAATCTCCCATACCTACTCTTCTCATAGTTAGTTCAACATATTACCAATATTCATCCACGCTGTGATTGCCTTGCTTATTATTTTTTAACTATGATTATTTTTCCAAAAAGTACGTGGTAACAACATTATACAAATGAAGCCCGATCTTCAATCTTTCCCAAGTAGCAATCGGCCTCTTCCATGATATCATCCTGATTCTTTGAAGTAAACTTACTTTGATTTTGGATGGATTTTGGTTGAATTGAGGTATTCATTCTTTGTTCATTAGAACTAAAAGTCAAATTTGAATAGGTCTAGGTAGGACCACAGTCGTTCATTAATTTGACTCTTCCTCGGCTGAAGTTAGAATTTCACAAATTAAACCCTATACTTTGGCTGTTAAAGCTCTAGGATGGGGCCTTTTTGTCATCAAGGGACTTTTTAAATGGCCTAGGTTTTACCAATAAATCACTATTTCATACATTATATCGAATCTTAACCATTATTTAGAGATTATCCCCTAGTCCTTCGATAAACATGTTCTTTACAAAAGAATCATCATCTTCGATACCTACTCTTCTTATACTTAGTTCAAGATATTACCCATATTCATCCACGGTACGATTTCCTTGATTCTTATTTTTTAAGTACAAGTATTTTTCCATCAAGTACATGATAAAAACATAATACAAACGAAGCCTAAGTTTCAATCTTTCGCAAATGGCAATTAGTCTCTTAGCCCTTGATTGTTTGAAGTATACTTACTTAGATTTCAGATGGATTGTGGTTGATTTTATGTAGCCATTTTATATTGTTCAAGACTAAATGTTGTAGTTGATTACGTCTAGGTAGGACCAAAACCACCTATACACTTGACTCTTCCTAGGCTCAATCTACAATTTCACAAGTCAAACCCTATCCTTTGATTGTTGAAGTTGTAGGATGGGGTCATTTTTGGACTTAAGGTACTTTCAACCAAGCTCACTTTCACCTCTAAGTCACTTATAGGTACATTATTTTGATGTTTAATTGGTATTTAGCTATTCTCCTTCGGTTCTTTGATAAACACGTTATTTACAAATGCATCATCATCTTCAATACCTACTCTTCTCATAGTTATTTAAAAATATTACCAATATTCATCAATGGTACAATTTCCTTCCTTATATTTTTTAAGTACGAGTGTTTTTCAATCAAGTACATTTTCAAAACGTGATACAAATGAAGCCCGGTCTTCCATCATTCGCAAATAGCAATCAGCCCCTTAGCTCTTGATTATTTGAAGTAGACTTACATATATTTTAGATGAATTGTGGTTGATTTGAGGTAGCCATTTTCAAATTCAGGACTAAATGTAAGATTTGATCACGTCTAGGTAGGACCACATCCGCCCATCAATTTGACTCTTCCTCGACCGAATCTAGAATTTCACAAGTCAAACCTTGTCCTTTGATTTGAAGTTGTGCGATGGGGTCTTTTTCGGCCTTAAGGTACTTTCAACCAACCTTAATTTCACCTATAAGCCACTCATTGGTACATTATGTTAAAGCTTAATCGGCATTTTGAGATTATCCCTGGGTTCTTCGATAAACAGGATTTTTACAAATGCACCATACTCTCCCATACATACTCTACTCATAGTTTGTTCAACATATTACCAATATTCATCAACACTGCAATTTCAGAGCTTCTTATTTTTTAAGTACGAGTGTTTTTCCAACAAGTACCTGGTAAAAACATGATACAAATGAAGCGCAGTCTTCAATCTTTCCCAAGTAGAAATCAGCCTCTTCCATAATATCCTCCGATTCTTTGAAATGGACTTACATGGATTTCAGATGGATTTTGGTTGAATTTAGGTGGCCATTCTTTGTTCATTAAGACTAAAAGTTGTATTTAAATAGGTCTGGGTAGGACCACATCCGCTTATCAATTTGACACCTCCTCAGCCGAAGTTAGAATTTCACGAGTCAAACCCTATACTTTAATTGTTAAAGATCTAGGATGGGGTCTTTTTCGGCATCCAGGTACATTTCAACCGATCTAGATTTCACCAATAAATCACTCATTCAATCATTATATCGAAGCATAATCCGTATTTAGAGATTATCTCCTAGTCCTTTGTTAAACATGTTCTTTACAAAAGCATTGTCATTTTCCGTACCCACTCTTCTCATAGTTAGTTCAAGATGTTACCCATCTACATCCAAAGTACGATTTTTTTCCCATCAAGTACATGGTAAAAACATGATACAAATGAAGCTCGGCCTCCAATCTTTCACAAATAGCAATCAACCTCTTAGCTCTTGATTCTTCGAAGTAGACTTACAGATTTCAGATGGATTGTGGTTGACTTGATGTAGCCATTTTCTATTGTTTGGGACTAAAAGTTGTATTTTATTACGTCTAGGTAGGACCACAGCCGCCCATCAACTTGACTCTTCCTCGGCCTAATCTAGAATTTCACAAGTCAAACCCTGTCTTTTGATTGTTGATGTTGTAGGATGGGTCATTTTTGGACTTAAGGTACTTTCAAACAACCTACCTTTCACCTATAAGTCACTTATTGGTACATGATATTGATACTTAATCAGTATTTAGATAAACTCCCTCTGTCATTCAATAAACGTGTTCTTTACAATTGAAACAGTATTTTCCATACCTACTCTTCTCATAGTTAGTTCAAGATATTACATATATTCATAAACAGTGCAATTTATTTCCTTCTTTTTTGGAGTATGGTTGTTTTTCAATTAAGTACATTTTCAAAACGTTATAGAAATGAAGCCCAATCTTTCATCCTTCGCAAATTGCAATCAGCCTCTTAGCTCTTTATTATTAAAAGTAGACTTACTTAGATTTCAGATGGATTGTGGTTGATTTGAGGTAGCCATTTTCAATTGTTCAGTACTAAATGTTTGATTTGATCACGTCTAGGTAGGACCACATCTTCCCATCAATTTGACTCTTTCTCGCCCGAATCTAGAATTTCACAAGTCAAACCCTGTTCATTGATTTGAAGCTTTAGAATGGGGTCTTTTCGGAACTTAATATACTTTCAACCAACCTTACTTTCACCTATAAGTCAATAATTGGTACATTAAATAAATCTTAGTTGGTAGTTAGAGATTCTCCCTGAGTTCTTCGATAAACTGGATTTTTACAAATGCGCAATACTCTCCCATACCTATTCTTCTCATAGTTAGTTCAACATATTACAAATATTCATCAACGATGCGATTTCCTTCATTATTATTTTTTAAGTATGGTTTTTTCCAACAAGTACGTGGTAAAAACATGATACAAACGAAGCCCGGTCTTCAATCTTTCCCAAGTAGGAATCAACCTCTTCCATAATATCCTCCTGATTCTTTAAGGTAGAGTAACTTGGATTTCAGAAGGATTTTGGTTTTAATTAAGGTAGCCATTCTTTATTCATTAGGACTAAAATTTGGATTTGAATAAGTTTGGGTAGGACTACAACCGCTCTCAATTGTATTCTTCCTCGGTCGAAGTTTGAATTTCAATGGTCAAACCTGTACTTTGGCAGTTAAAGCTCTAAGATGGGGCCTTTTTGGGCATCGAGGTACTTTTCAACCGACCTTGGTTTTTCAAATAAATAGCTCATCCATACATGATATCGAAGCTTAGTAAATATTTAGAGATAATCACCTAGTTCTTCGATAAACATGTTCTTTACAAAATCACCATCGTCTTCCTTACCTACCCTTGTCATAGTCAGTTCAAGATATTTACCATCTTCATCCACAATACGATTTCCTTGCATCTTATTTTTAACTATAAGTGTTTTTCCTTCAATTACATGATACAAACATGATACAAATGAAGCCCAATTTTCAATCTTTCGCAAATAGCAATTAGCCTCTTAGCCATTGATTCTTTGAAGTAGACTTACTTATTTTTCAGATGGATGGTGGTTGATTTGATTTAGCCATTTTCTATTGTTCAGGACAAAAATTTTTGTTTGATTACTTCTAGGTAGGACCACAACCGCCCTTCAACTTGACTCTTCCCCAGCCAAATCTATAATTTCATAAGTCAAACCCTGTCCTTTGATTGTTGATGCTGTATGATGGGGTCATTTTCGGCCTTGAGGTACTTTTAATCAACCTAACTTTCACCTATAAGTCACTTATTGGTATATTATGTAGTGCTTAATTGGTATTTAGATATACTCCATCAGTCTTTCAATAAACATGGTCTTTACAATTGAAACGGCATCTTCCATACTTACTTTTCTCATAGTTAGTTCAAGATATTACACATATTCATCAATGGTACGATCCCTTCCTTATTTTTTTTATTATGTGTGTTTTTCAATTAAGTACCTTTTAAAAATGTTATACAAATGAAGCCTGGTCTTCCATCCTTTGCAAATAGCAATTAGCCTCTTAGCTCTTGATTATTTGAAGTAGACTTACTTAGATGTCAGATGGATTGTGGTTGATTTGAGGTAGCCATTTTCAATTGTCCAGAACTAAATGTTGGATTTGATCACGTCTAGGTAGGACCACATCTGCCCATCAATTTGACTCTTCCTTGTCCGAATCTAGAATTTCACAAGTGAAACCCTGTCCTTTGATTTGAAGCTTTAGGATGGGGTCTTTTTGGACCTTAATGTACTTTCAAACAACCTTACTTTCACCTATAAGTAAATAATTGGTACATTAAATTCAACTTTAATCAGTAGATAGAAATTCTCCCTGAGTTATTCGATAAATAGGATTTTTACAACTGCACAATACTCTCCCATACCTACTCTTTTCATAGTTAGTTCAACATATTATCAATATTCAACAACGATGCAATTTCCTTGATTCTTATTTTTTAAGTGTGAGTGGGAGGTCGTCGCCGTACCTCTCAAAAATACATTTATAAGCCCAATATGCTTACTAAATACAACTAAGTATATAGTTTGGCAAGTCGGGGTCGTCCACAGAGAAGAGGGATATTTCTAAGCACTTAAGC
>JAULKM010111702.1:0-22854 GCA_032355605.1 Rubia tinctorum
GCAAAAATCTCTAGGAGTGTTGTCCGGAGGTGGAGAAATCAAAATAGCCCAAACAGGACCATTTTGGAGACGAAGTTTGCATGCAAAGAGACCTTGGGATGCTAGACCTACTCGATCCCGTCACCTATTTGCTAAGCTGAATAGGCCTAGAGGGTTTCTTAGAGATGCATTCCAAGACTTATGTGATGTGGACTTTGGAGTTATTGGCAACCTTAGAGCAAGCAACGAACAATGTTGGGTGGAGGATCATCCATTTCCATTTGGATGACAAAGAATGCTTAGCCGCAGGGAAGAAGAAGGGTAAGAAGATACCGATGGGTGGCATGGTCGGACTCTTAGCCCAACTTTTGGGACATTCGGCCCCTTCTACATTCAAAGTGACAAATTTAGGTCGATCGGGGACAAGGTATACCGTGGATAAGCTAACACGGGCCTCAATGAATTCCAACACAACTTCGAAGGATCGGTTTATCTGGCTATACGGTGGTGCTTTAGTATGCAGCTTCATGATTCTCCCACAACCGGAGAGCACTGCCATCGACCAAGAAACCTTTTTGGAGGACTTATTTCTAGCACCCGATCTGCGATTTGAGCGAGCCTTCTAAAATATTTTATCAAGCCCAAACATGCACATTGAGGAGGAGAATGGTGAGATCCATCGATGTCACCACCTACCCAAAGTTACCTACCCGCAGACTTCCTCGACTAATTTAGCACCCTTGGGGAAGAACTCATGAATTCTACCCAAATATTGCAAGAGGTTGGTCATGCGGTAGGAGGGTTGAGTTTGTAGTTGGAAGAGTTTGGAGTTCGCTTGACACGATGGACAACACCATAAGAGAATGAGGAGCTAGATCGAAGCCTGTTGAACGGGAAGTGAAAGAGGAATTTTCCATTATCAATGGGACAACCGACATGCAAGAAGAGGCCATGTAAAAATTGATTGAGAAGATGCGAGCCTTAAATATTGAAGGATTTCGTGACCTTATTCCTTATGAGAGACAAAAATTAAGGCAAGAAGAGAGGAGAAGAAGGCAAGAGGCGAGACACATGAGAGCGGGCCCTTCAAGGTACTAAGAGTAAGTGTGTATTATCCTCCCTACTGCACTTACTATTGACTTCTTATGATGCATTAGGGACAATTCATGGTTTAATTTTGGGTGAGGGAGTATTTAGGCTCTTAGGAGTTTCATCAAGATTCACTTGTGTTTTGTGCTTTTGTATTAGTTTTTTAAATTATCATACTCATGTAGTATGAAGCCCACCTTTGGGCCATTTTGTGCTTCACAAAATAATTGAAAATTTGAAGAAAAAAATAAAGAAAAAAAAATGTATACCCCGCAAAGTCGAAAACCCAAAAGGGAGACCTAAGAAAAAATGGGAAAGGCATTGATAGGTTGAAAAACCTATCAAAAATGAGAGGCCATGATGTGGAAAAAAGTGAGTGGTGAGCTCAACATGTGTGTAAAGTTAGGATGAAAACCTGAAAGGGCTCCTAGGCAAAATGAGAGAAATTTAACAATTCTTGGATTATCATTGGCGGCTTCTTTGGCGGAGTGAGGTAGCTTTACACTTACCCAATACACCTTGCCTTTTTATTGGCTTGATTTTTGTGGGATAGGTTACTTTAGAATCTTCGGGAAGAGTGAGAGTTGTGAGATTCTTATATCTTTGGGGGAACTAGGGTAGCTTAGGAATAAGGTTAAATGTATTGGTTAACTTATCCTTGTATGCTACTCTCCTCTTGGAATCTTACTCATTTTTGTTTACACAAGGACGAGAAAAGGTTTAAGTATGGGGTAATTAATTTGCACCTAAATGCATGTGTGAACCAATGCATTTGACACGTTTTTTATTATGTTTTGGTTGGTTGATTGCTAGTTTTACATTACAAAGGGTTTAGATGACAGTTGTTGGTTTTATTATCTAAATCGCTAGTTTCATATACTTAATTGGATCTAATGGACACTATGTCCTCATGAGCTCCTAGATTATGTTTTTGTGAGCTTATTGTTAGGATGCTCGTCAGCACTTCAACATAGTTTTTTAGACGGCCATCCGCAAGGGTGGTAGTAGATATTAGAAGGCCAAACGTAAGGGCAGTAGTATACAGAAGGCCATGAGTCAAAATGTGGTAGTAGATGGAGTCAAGCCAAGAAGAAGAAAAGAGTCGAGTCTAACATTTAAAGACCTGGCGCGGCCTTTCCAATCAACACGGGGAGTTCCAGCCAACACGGTTCATGCCAGTGGCCCTTGGAACGGGCCACTTGATTCAACATGGTCCGTGCCAGTGAAACATCTCATGCGGCTAAGTATGGGCATGAGCCATGCCATTTAACATGGCCTGTGCCGCTCCAAAGTCACCATTTTAAGACCAGCCTATGGTGTGGAAACATTTATACTCCTCGCCATTAGTTGGATAAGAAAGTGACTCCCAACTAATGGTCTACAAGGATACACACTGTCCGCGCCGTACAGAAGAGGAAAATCATGCATCCGGCCGGCAGCCCGTGAAGATTCACACGTCCCTTGCTATTCAACTGATCAAGGAAGAGTTCCAGCTGGTGACCCCGGACTAATGGTGTGGCTGCATGCTCAGACCGGTTGAGAGAAGTGCCATCTGGTGGGCCCGTGATGAATGACACGGGCCATGCAAAGCAAAGCCAACACGGCCCGTGTGTTATATTACGGCCTGTGCCAATGGTTGCTAGGCTTTCTAGTCACTTTTTGGGCCTTTTTCAAGGCCCAATTCCCTACTAGTATATGTAGAAGCCTATGTCTACTAGGGTTTAAGTTTGATTTCCATTAGTGTCATTTTCCTAATTCTAAGAGTTGGGTAGAGAGAGAAAGGGAAACACCCTTCTCTCTTAGATTTTATTTTCTCTTTGTTCTTGCCCAAAGGCATTGAATCCAATAAAATACTTGGGTTCAAAGCTTAGTGAGTAGTTTATTTTCTCGGGGACTAGATGTGTATTCATGACTATGTAGGTGTTTTATGAGATTAAAAAATCTCCCTATCTTATTATGCTTATGAACATTCTATTGGCTTGTTCTTGAATTCTTATTCATTGCATGATTGTTACACCATGTTAGCATACACATTAGTCTACTTTCATATTGGTACATTTATTGATATCCCACAGGGAGTGAAACCTAGATGTAATAGAGGTAGCAATAGTCCAGGATTGTATGAGTGTATGCATGTGGGTCACCGAGTCAACGTTAAGATGATTTTACACTAGTCTAATTTGCTGGACTTTGAGCCAGAAGGGTTGCAGATAGAGATAGCGTAGTAGAAAACTAGGGTTAGTGTAGTTCGCAACCTTAGAGTCAATGATAAGTTGAGTGCCCGAGTAATCGTACTGGGGAGAATCAGATCTACACAACAAGCAAGACCGTTGTTGCACTCCCCTAATTACGGAGGTGGTGCTGATGGAAGAATACAATAACACTCTTATGTGACAGATACGGAGAAGTGTCGACTATTGACCACACTATGTGGAATAAGCATTAAGATAGGTTTGTCTGTCTTGAACGTGATTGAATCTAGGAACGAAATACACTACTAGTCATGTTACGCAAATATTTCCCAAGTGCTAGCGATACATAGTTTTACTCTCTTGTTCATGCATGCATGTTGTTCCTGCATGCTTATAGTTGTTAGATAAACCCCCCAAGCCTGTTTTGCAACATTGGCTATTCTTGACATGTGATCGGATTGATGGCCCAATTGCGGCTTTGTATAGTTAACCTTTGAATTCCTAACATCTCTGTGGATGACCTTAATTTTGCCACTATCTACCCCATAAGTAGTTTAGTAGTAGGAACGGGAGAAACATTATAACTTCTTATCTTTGTGAAGCCACTGCGCGGGTTAGTTGATGCCTAGTTAACGACCTTGCGAGAAGGCAGATCAGCCGTCTTTCGTGAGACTTTCTCAAAGTTTATCACTCCCTCCGTACAACTATTTTGGCACACTTTCCATTTAGAGATGTTTATTACATTTTGGCACATTCCAAATATAGTATAGTTTAAGGTAATTTTCACCATTCATTTTAATTTTTCTTCTCCCCATTCATTTTGCTCCACATAATTGGTGGTATCTTTTAAAAATTTATGGCAAAAAGCGAGGTGCTACAATTAAACGAATAGAGGGAGTAAATAATCCTGCTTAACAAACTTTATGTATTTATATTATATTTAGATACTAAATAAATATTTCCCCGTTCTAACAAAATGGCACAATTTTTGTATTCGTCCATTTCAATTAAAATGACATGATTGGAAAATCATCTAAAAAGGCAAAAAATATATTTTAAAATTCTCACAACGTCCTCTATAACTTTAACGGTTTTCAGATTGGACTCAATATTTTTCCGAATTACCCCTACTTTTTTATGATTATTCAATACAACATCAACTTGCAGAAAAGGGCAAGTCCAAATCGATTCCGTCAGACGTAGTATGATATTTTGAAAAATTAATTATTAATTTGATAGTAATAATATTTAAATAATAATAGTTTTTGTGTTTGTAAATAAACAGTTATACCACTCTACAATATAATAAATTATTCACAAAAAAACTCGAGTGTTTCAGTTGAGTACTAAAATTTAAATATATAATGTGCTTTGGAATAATTAAATATTCAACCAAAAAAATTCTTTTCACTAATTTCATTAATGTATCAACTCGACCCAACTAAAATATTTACCTTGATGCGCCTTCGCCAACTCCACCTCAAGTTGCTCGCGGGCTTTGTCGCTTTTAACTAAAGTCACCTCCAACTTCGCTACCCGTTGCGTTGTCTTTCTACGCATATTCAACAAGATGTTGCCCTATAGAAGTCATAGTGACTCCTACCCACGAATCACAAATACACCCTCATCGGTATAAGTTCGCATGCGCAATGCTAATAGTACATATATTCACGAAACACATACCTCAACACCTGATTACATCATATCAGTGGCCTCTTAGGCATTATTCGTCAACTCGTTTGGCTGCTTTGTCACTTTCACAGTTGATGAATCCTTCATCACTGTGAAGGTTTATATCATGAAAGGTTTAGATGACCATTTTCAGTTTTCATATTAAATCCGAAAGCAAGTATAAACACGTTAATGAACAAACTACCATGAATGCATTTAACATAGTAAATTCAAATGCTACTAAAAATATGCCATAATAAGTACTCTTTAGTTTATAAACACAAACCATGATAGGTACTCTTTAGTTTCTTTATTAATATCAAGTTCGACATTCATAAAGCCCAACTTTTGAGAAGTAGTGAGAAATCCCCCCTAATACAGGCATTCAAACTTATGAAAGTATGGATATCACTGACTGAAATGCCACAGAAGAAAATGAGAAGAAAAAAAATGACCCTGAAGGAGACCACACACTATAGAGGGAAAAAAACTCGACAGACAAAAGAAACATTTTTTTAAATACTTCATATGCTAAAAACCTTGAGGAAGTGGAAAAAAGAGAAAGTAAATTAACACAAAATTAGGCAGACAAACTGCGACAGCTATACAAGCACAACAAACTACCTTGGAGGAGTTGGCAAAATGTTTATTAGACCTAGGGATAAAATAAAAGGAATAGTAGGGGTGATAAAAGTATGGTAAAAAGTAGACTTGGACTTTATATTAAGGGAATATCAGTTCTTAGGGAAAAAGTGCAGAAAGTCGAAAGTGAATAGTTAAAGCATATTTTAACATAGCCAAGAACAAGGCAGATGTTAGCAACTAGATACATAACAAATCACTGCATAAATCATTAGTCAACCATTGCTCAATCCCAATAAATGTCAGCACAGTTTTGCAGACTTGTTCCCAGCACAAAAAGCTCAACTTCCAAGTCACTCTGAGAATACGGTATCTTTCTTCTATATAAATCACTGCACACACTCGGAGAGATCTTATCTATCTAAATCCATGATTTAATTACCACTTTTTAGTCCAAGTTATAGAAACTACCTAGTTGAACTATTTCAAAGTTTTCACCTTTCAAAACCATATACCAGTACCAATATCAAGTCCATTTTATAAGATAATCCAAAACAAACTAATAACTCACAAAGCGATCCAGTCAAGAAATTTGAAAAGCGTGAGAAGAATTTTGAGTCAGGACGAACAAACAGGGCATAAAAATATAGTAGCACATTGCAGTTCAGAGACAAGTAGTAAGTAGTGGTAATTAATAGCATGGAGACATCACTTGATCACTTAGATTATTTTAGGATCCCATGGTGCTACATTCTGCACTATAACAAATAAACATGTAGGAAAACAGACGTTCAATTTTAAATCAAGCCTAATCAAATGCAATCAACATTTTAGCAAAGTTGAAAAAATGTCTATTTGTGCACCATTAAACAACCAGAGATACCATTCAAGTGAAAACTGAGAATAATAAAGACTAATATAGAATAAGTTAATATAATAATAATACCAATTGACAGACCAACATCCTCGATTTGCTCAGCACCAATCAATACAAGAACTTTTCCTTTACATGCCATCTCGAACCTATTTAAAGAAACAAAATATAAAGTATACAATGATTCAATATACATAAAACTCCATGAATATTAAAAGATTAGATTGATATTTCAGGCATGCAGATCAGATAACATCTCTTTAAAGTCTACGAAGGATAGGACTAATAGTACTACACCAATGGAACGAATGGAAGGAGGAGCTGCTCAGGTGTTTAGATGACTGTCTCATATTCTACTGTCTATGTTGGGTATAAAGTATAAAATCATATCAACATCATATTCTACTCAAGTTTTAGGATGATAACAAGCTAGAAGTAGTTTTAGTATCATTTCATCAGTCAGCAAGATGAAAATATCAACAAGTAAGAAAATTAATCACAAGAGGTTCAGAACCCCTCAATTGGTTCTAGAGCGACAAATTCTACAATGCTAATCAAGTTCAAGAACGACTGTTATTTTAGGTAACCTTGATCCTTTTCCTGGATATTTTTCATGACCCTCTGCTCTGTGGTGACATTCACGCGGTAAAATAGTACAGAACAATATCTCGATGTCTACTATGTATCCACATTCATGAACCACTCACTATAAGTTTAATTTCTTCAAAATCAAATAATTCTAAAGTAATGGTATGGTTTAATTCAAAGGAGAAGTGGGCATTGTCTTTTAGGAGGAATGAAAACTGAAAAATGACTATTTTGATACCAAAAGAAAAACGAACATGATAACAGAGTATAACCTCATTCGGAGCTCAAAAAAATTGATCCATGATCCACTATTACATGCACAACAATACTAATATTTGGAAGAGAAGACCATAGCTCAAAAACCGCGAATAAAATATACAGCTATAAAAACATACAAAATTTCTATCATCCACTTATTTATAGTGATTAGGACAAAACATAAAAATTGAAGCATTCCCATATTCAAAGTTCGGGACAAAGGTTCGGGCATATTTTGTGTACTCAACTTAAAACCGAAAAATTCTTACACACACAATATAGAGAGAATAAACACAAAAACGTAAAGCATTATCGCAGAGAGAAGCTCATTCAAAACATAAAAAGGTGAAGCATAATATCGTAGAGATGTGAGAATTTGTAATTTTACCTCAATTTGTTGCAAAGAGCTGGATGATTTGTTTCGCGGAAGCCTTGATTGAAGCTCAGAATATTCAAAATCCTTATAAAACAAATTTGATCAGATTTGGTGAAACCTAATTGAAGAACACGCATGAAAAACAAAGTACAAAACATATGAAATTGAAACAAACCTGATTGAAACATCGATGACCTAGTTCGAATTAACGCCAACACCAAATGATCGGATGAACTTCAGAAATGTTAGATTTTTGTCGCGAAATCTTTGGAGGAACAGAGGGAATAAAGAAAATTGAATTTTGATCCGATCCGTTTTTGTTTTAACCCGAAAAGAGGAACCACAGTTGTTAAACATTATTTTTTAGCTATAATAGATTTTGGGATTAAATCTGGTCCATTAATCTAATTAAATGAGTGGTTAGGATGTGTTCTCATATAAGTGGGTGTTCTAACCTAAGATCTGTTCTCACATGATCCTTATTCTACATGAATATATATATATATATATATGTCCAACCACAATTATTCATGGGTTCTTGTGTCAAGCGCTATTTTTTCCCCAGCCGACACTGGTTTCCTAGCAGCTATTAATGCAAGTGACGAGCCTCCATATTTTCCACAATCCATTACACATGCTCTTTGGCATAGCGCAATTCAAGAAGAACTTGATGCTCTGCCAGAAATATTACATGGTTTCTAAAAAAAAATGCTTCAGGAAAGGATCTAACTGGTTCCATATGGGTATAAAGGATTAAGTACAAATCCAATGGCACTATAATCAGTGGCGGAACTAGACCCCTTTCTCAGGAGGTTTTTTTCTTTATAGAAGGGATTGATTTCAGCAAAGCCTTTTCTCTAGTTACTCATATGGCTTCAGAACTTGTGTTTCTGTTGCTTTGATTAAAGGATAGGAACCCTTCAAATGGATGTTCACGATGTCCTCCTTCATAGAAATCTTGATAAGGAATTTTACATGACTCCTTATTTGAGTCTTACAGGAGTCACTTTCGGACAAGTATGTCGTCTACAAAAGTCACTCTATGGCCTTCGTCGAGATCCAAAAAATTGGTTTTTGAAATTATCCATGGTTCTTCACTCTTATAGATTCATTCAGAGTTACGCTGGCTATTCGTTGTTCACTTATCAATGTATTTATATAGTTTTGCATGTCTTCATCTTTGTTGATGACCGTGTTATCGCAGGTAACGACTCTGCTACTATCTACTGATTAAGGCCTATTTAAGTTCACCTTTTTCATATAAAATATTTCCTTGGTGTTGGGATAGCTCATAGTAGCACATCCATTTTTTTTATTTCACAGTGAAAGTATTCAATTGGTATGCTTTCAAAAGGTGGACTACTCGTTGATAATGTATGGGCTTGTCGGCCCAATACCCACAAGAACAGGCCCTGGCTCACACGGACGCCCAAGCTTCCCAAGAAGAGGTCCACTAGGAACATCGAGGGCTGATAGGACGTGACCTGTCCCATCAGCCACCAAAGACCATATAACAAGGGAAAAAATGTGGGGAGAAGGTATGTTCTCTGACTGACTTGCTTTCGAACACGTTTCCTAATACTATACACGAATCACCTATCTAATTTAATCGTCAAAGCGGGTACGGTGTATGCCATCCTGTCTGACCTTTGGGTTGTTCTTATAAGTCTTGGAGCTGGTTTAGAGTAAGGATTGGAGGAAGAACAACATAACCAAATTTATATTAACATTGGCACCATCCCCGGGGACAAATCATATAAACCCACGTAGCTCAAACACCATTGAAGGATCATTGACAACAGCTACGGGAGAACTATTGAACAAAGTGTTCATAGAATATCTAACGCATAGAGAGGAGGAGCCAATTCTCACACCGATGGGAAAGCGACATTGGATGCACACTGCAGCGGAGTTAACTTAGGACTCAGGAATCCTGTAGAACATCATGGCCTTGCAGAAGGAGATGACAAAGAAGATAAAGGTAATTGAAGACGAAGAGAAATCTCGCACAGCGAGAGGGCTAGATAAGCAAAAGTTGCCCACAAATCTTATGAAGCTTTTTCATGGCGCAGGAGAGCAAGCAACGGGAACTTAGAGTGAAGAATAGGAGGATGAGAGTAGCTGTAATGGGTCACAGAGCATGAAGAACATAGAAAGGAGGGTTGAAAAGCCAGAGCCCTCAGTCACAGCGACATAAGACAGTTGGAACAAAGCCTACATTCCCTTAGGGGAAAGGAGAGAGAAAGCAAAAGGAAGTTGGTAGAGGTGGAGAGGGAATCATCAAGAAAATCAGAAAAGGATCGCCGTTCACGAAAACAATAGAGTTGTTTACAGAAGACCCTAAACTGAAGATACCCCCCAACTTGGGGCAGTATAATGGAGAAACTGATCTTGAAGATCACCTCCACAACTTCTCCACCAACAAGGTCACTTTCGCCATCCCCAGGCCATTTGTTCTAAGGTGTTTGCAAAAACCCTCACAACAGCAGCCAAGGTATGGTTCAAGAACGTAGAGAATGAGACTGTTGACATCTTTGGTCAGTTGGACCGTAAGTTAATGACACTTTTCATGCACCGGAGAAAATTTCAAAAAATCAAGTCTGAGCCACTGGAAGTAAGGCAAAAGCCGACCGAGACCTTGGCGGAGTACTGTGAGAGGTTCAACGATGAAGCAAATTAGGTGGAAGAGAGAAGCAACTAGTTCTTGGTCAATACCTTCATAAATGGCTCGAGACAAAAGCTAATGCTGAGAGATTACACCCTCCACCCTATGAAACACATAGAGGAGTTGATGAAAAGGGTGGGCAAGCAAAAGAGAGAGGCCCTAGAAGGATCAGGGCAACAGAGAAGCGAGACCGGGGGGAACTAGTACAAGAAGAAGGCTGAACTAGTGGAAAGTGAGAAGTCAATGTACTACATGAATTTACCCCTGGATCAAGAAATCTAGGGAGATATATGCTCTAGTAGCCTCCATGGGCATTCTGGAGCCTGTGAGAAAGATGAAGTTGACCTCAGATAATAGAGACAAATCATTATTCTGTGACTATTATGACGATCATGGCCACAATACGGACGACTGTATACACTTGAAGCAAACCATTGACACGTGTGTTACTAATGGAACCATTGCACACCTAGCCAAGAGTGCGAGAGCTCACAACAAGGGAGCGTACCAGGACCAGGGCAAGATAGGAGACAACCGCTCAGGCAGAAGATATAAGGCGTAAGGAGGGCGTGACAGGGAGAAGTCTCCGGAGAGGACAAGGGAAGGAAAGCAAGTGGCCAGGGTAAAAGAAAAGGAAGACTCCAGAAGAGGTAGTAAGAGAAACAAGGAAGACGACTACGAGCCAGTGACCAAAGATATCTATGCCATAATCAGGGAAAGTGCAGGAGATAGAACAAAATCTCAGCGGAAAGCACACTATAGGCTTACGCTACAAAGCACTCCATCAGATAGGAATCTTGGGCCAAACGAAGCAGTATCGTTTGGGCCTGATGTCCCTTTCCTAGATAGGCCGACGGGTGGAGACATTGTGGTTGTCACGATGAGAGTAACATAAAAGAGGATCCATTGATCATACGTGGACGGTGGCAGTTTAGCGAATATAATGTACTAGTACTGTTTTGAAAAATTGGACGAGAACACGAAGAAGAAGCTAGAGCCAGTAGACACTCTGCTGGCGGACTTTGCAGCCAGGATAGTATGTCTAGAAAGGATGATCACGCTCCCAGTGGCGGTAGGAGAGGGAAGTAGAAGCAAAATAGTGGACATGGAGTTCGTCATTGTGAAAGCAAACAACCCATACAACTTAATACTGGGCTAAACGACACTAGGAATGTTAAAGGGATTGTGTCAACTCTGCACCTGTTGCTGAATTTCCATACGAAATGGGGGATAGAAATAGTCAGAAAGCACTTGTTTAAGGCGACCATCAGAGAGAAAGGGAAAGTCATAGGATCGCTCTAAACAAAAGAAAGAGAGAAACATCAGGGCCACCCCAGGGATGGTAGGTCCAAGATAGCCGAGCTGACAAATTGGTGATTCGTAGAGTGGATCCCAAGGAGCTGTGAAACGAAATGCAGGAGGCCATAGTGGGAGTGGGACTAAATTGTAATTAGGTTCATCCCTTCCCCTAGAGGTGAAGTCGAGCATACTGAAAATATTAAAAGAGACTACAATGGCTTTTTCCTAGAGGCAAGAAGACATGACCGGGGTGCCCAGATAAGTTGGGGGCCATGAATTGAAAGTGGAGCCCACTCACAAGCCTATTAAGTAAAATAGAAGAACATTGTGCAGGGAAAGGAATGAAGTGGTGAACAAGCAGGTGGAACAACTAGTAGCGCCAGGCATACTCAGGGAGGTCTCGTACCTAACCTGGTTGGCTAACCCGGTTCTGGTCAAGAAAGGGGATTGAAGCTGGAGGATGTGCGTGGACTACATAGACCTGAACCAGGCCTGCCCTAAAGGCTGCTATCCCCTACCTGTCATCGACCAAAAGGTATACGCTTTTACCAACTATCTGATTAAATATTTTATTGACGCCTACAAGGGGTGCCATAAAATCCCCATGGTGAAATCCAATGTGGAGAAGATAGCATTCATAATGGATAAATGAGCGTTCGGGTACCAGATGATACCTTTCGGCCTAAAAAATGCAGTAGCCACTTACCAACGGGCGGTAGACAAGATATTTCAGGACCAGATAAGGAAAATCCTGGAAGGCTATATGGAAAACATGCTCTAAAAATTGCTAAGTACGAGAATTTTGTAGCAGATGTCGGTGAGACCTTAGCTCGACTCAAAAACAGGGATGAAGCTGAATTCAGAAAAATGTGTATTGTGGTGAGAGCCGAATTTTTTTTGGGTCACATATTGTTGAATGAGGGGCTGAGAGAAAGCCTGAAGAAGGTGAAAGTAATAGTAGAAATGTAGTCCCTTAGTACGGTCAAGGAGGTCCAGAGCTTGAACGAAAAGCTGGCAACCACGAATCGTTTACTGTCCAGGACCGCTGAAAGAGCCCTCCCTTTCTTCAAAACTCTTAAAGGTAGTGTTGATAGTTAGGTAAAAGTGCAATGGGGAGCCTGAGGAAAAGTCTTTCGTGGAGTTAAAAGAGCACCTAAAAAATTTCTCGATGCTGACCAGCTCGCAGGAAGGTGAGATCATCTACTTGTACCTAACAGTCGAAGAAGAAGCAATCAGCGCAGCCCTTGTCAAGGAGGAAAACAAGATATAGCGATCAGTATACTATGTAAGAAGGGCCCTGCAAGGACTAGAGCAAAGGTATATAGGTCAAGAGAAACTAACCTTGATGTTGGTGAACACAGCTAGAAGACCGCGACAGTATTTCTAGGTTCACCCGATTATGGTCTTGACAAACCACCCGTTAAGATCAATTCTAACCTGACCAGTGGCGTCAGGGAGATTTGTTAAATTTGCGGTAGAATTGGGTGAACATGACATTAAGTACGCGTCTCGCAAGGTGATCGAGGGACTGGTGATAGTGGGTTTGTTGGCAAAAATGCCAAAAGAAAAAGGAGTCACCGAGACAAAAGAGATGACAAAACCATGAAGGGGGAGGAAATATTGATAGGACCAGATGTATGGAAACTACACGTGGATGGAGCATCGGGAGTGGAAGGAGCAAGCGATGGTTTGGAAGTATCAGATCTTGAAGGGGTTGATACGACATACACCCTTCGTTTCAAGTTCCCAGCCTCTAAAAGTAAGGCAGAGTACGAAGCCCTAATATCATGAATGGATATAGCAAAAAATCTGGGACCCCAGAAGTTGCAGGACTATTGGGACTCAATGTTGGTCACAAACCAGTACAATGGGCAGTACGTAGCTAGAGAGCCGACGATGATGAAATACAGGGACTGGGTCAGAGCCTTAGAAGCATAATTAAAGGAATTTAATATCACCTGAGTGCCCAGGTCGCAGAACACGAGGGCTGACACATTGAGTAAAATGGCCTTCTCGGCCCACGCATACCTCACTAAGTCAGTCCTGGTGGAAGAGTTAGAAATGAGATCGACGGACACATGGATAGTTGGGTCGATAATGAATGCAGCCCCAACTTTAATCAAACTAATAAAATAGTACCTAGAGGAGGGACCCATTCCTGAGGAAGAAAATACAGCGAAGGAAATCAGGAGAAAGGAGTTGAAGTACGCAGTAACAAATGGCCTGCTGTAGAAGCGCGGGTCTACAGAGCTCTGGATCAGATGCGCAGACCCAAACATGGCAATGGAGGTGCTAAGTGACATACATGAGGGAAGCTACAGTAGTTACCAAGGTCCCAGGACAGTAGGCCCGCGACCTGTCCGAGCCGAATACTACTGACCGACGATGACAACAGATACTAAAAAGGTTGTAAAAGAATGCCACAGGTGTCAGGAACATGGAAGAGTTCAACAACTTCCAACAGAACATATGTCAGCCATCAGATCACCATGGCAGTTTTCCAAGTGAGGAATGGACACCATCGGGCCTTTCCTCGAAGCCACAAGGAGAAATAAGTTTTTAGTAGTAGCCATAGACTACTTCACCAAGTGGGCAGTAGAAGAGGCCTTGGCGACCTTCATAGGAATAAAAATCACGATGTTTGCATGGAAAAGCATTATTTGTAGATTCGGGGTACCCTAGACCATAGTCAACAATAATGGCAAGAAATTTTCCGAGGAACCATTCAGGTCCTAATGTAAAGGCTTGAAGATAAATCAACAGTTCACGTTGGTTGTCCACCCGCAGGCCAACGGGCAAACCGAAGTGACAAACAGAACCATCCTCCAAGGGCTAAGACCGACTGGGAAGAAGAGCTGATCAGCATCTCGTGGGCCTATATGACAACTTCAAGGACAACAACTTGAGAGTCACCCTACAGGATCTTCTTTGGAAGCAAAGCGATCATACCACCAGAGATAGTAGTACGCAATAGGAAAGTGGTAGAACCCCTGGTCGAGGAAGAAAATAGCAAAGCAATCAGTGATAATTTGGAAGTGTTGGACGAGCTAAGGGAAAAGGTTGCCCTTAAGGAAACAGCGTACAAATCCTAGATGGAGCAGCATTACAATGATTAAGTGCGAAACAGAGCCCTAAAAAAAAGGTGACCTAGCCCTGGGGAAAAACAAGGAGAGAAGTGCCCAAAGAGAATAAGTTGGATGCCACGTGGGAAGACCCTTACAAGGTAACAAAAGTGTTGGGAAAGGGGACGTACAAGTTAGAGACCATTGGAGGTTTTCCGGTTCCTCGCACTTGGCACATATTCAACCTCAGGAAGTACTACACCTGAACAAGGTACCAATTTACATTTTTTAAGGAAATGTAGTACTCCCTCCATCCCAAAGAAATTACCACAATTTTTTTTATTTTCGTCCATCCCCCAGAAATTGGTCCAATTCAATTCTTACCTAAAGTGACAAAAATTTAGCTTATATATTTACTATATTATCCCTCAAAAGGTTGATTAAATCTACTAGTCAACTCTTCCATTACCAAAATACCCTTAATTTATTTCCCATCAACACTTCCACCTCATCTTGCCTAAAATACATATCCAACATCAATTGTACCATTTTCTCTAGGATGGAGGGAGTATGTAATATGATTATGCAAGGGAGTATGACTTATTTTTGTATGGGTGAGGAAGAATTCCTGAAGGGATCAAATCGTTTGTGAACCCATAATGGGCATGATCCCAAGGAAATTTATGAGACATCCACAATGTTTGTATTTTGGAAGAAAGACCATTAAGACAGAAATGTATAGGTGCCAGAATCTTCAGCAAACAGGATCAAACAACAAGAGAGAAAATACACACCTAGTTTCTTCAGGCAAAGAGATACGCTCCAAAAATGTTAAGGAAAATCCACACGTAGCCTATTCAGGCAGGGAGTTGCGCTTGAACATTTTGAATGAAAATACACACCTAGCCTCTCCAGGAAGGGAGATGAGCCTAAACATCTTTAAGACAAATGTACACCTAGTCTCTTTAGGCAAGGAGATGCGTCTGAAAATTTTCAAGGCAAATGCACACTTAGCCTTTTCAAGCATGGAGATGCGTCTATACGTCTTTAAGGAAAATGCACACCTAGCATTTTCAGGCAGGGAAATGCGCCTCAAATTATTTTAAGGCAAAAGCTCATCTAGCCTTTTCAGGCAGGAAGATGCGCCTTCAACATATTTACGGGCGGATACACTGTGACACATAATTTATAACATATAAACCAGCTAACAGATAAATATAACGCTAAGGCAAGAAATAAAAACAAGAGAGGTAAAAGGCTTCAGGGAAAATAACTCGAACTTCCAAACATAAAAGGGGGGGAACAATGCACCCCCAATTATTTTTCCCCATTCACCGGGGGGACTTCCCTAAAAACACAATTTAAGGGGGGAAGAGGGCACCCCAACCAACAAAAGCAAAAGTAAATTTTTTGCCTCTTATTGAGACTTTTACATAACCAAGAGATGAAAGATTAAAAAGCACAACAAGTGCTTAAGCTTCAGAAGTATCCACGACCTCGTTCTGTGCCTCGTCATGCACCTCATCGTGCCCCTCACCAGATCACCTCGCCTTGTCCTGCTGGTCTCCATGCTTCCCTGGTTCATTGCCAGCCTCTCGCACAACTTGACTAGCAACCAAGTTCTGCATGGCTGACATTACAAAAAATAAAAAAAAGTAAGAGGACGCATTTTCCATTTGCATCCGACAACGGACACTGTAGCACCAAACTAGGGATTTTCTCTATCAAAGAACCCCTTAGATGCTAGGATCAAAACCCTCGAGGAGGACAAGCCCCCTACTACCCTACCCATAGGAAGCTGAATTACTCATAGTAAACGTTTGAGATCATGGCTAAGTTTCCCCTTTCCTACCCATTTATCGGACCTGACGAAGGAGTTTGAAGTTAGCTTGTGCCAGCTTTATCCCAACATCATTGTAATCCTAATAGCCTTTCTAGTTGTCGTCCCTCGATATGAGCTATTTCGAGCCATTTACTCTATATCCAACAATCAGGACGTGAAAGAGACTTAAAATCTAGCTAATAGGGTGGCAGGGAAAAAAATCCTTCTTCCTCTTTTGAACAACCAAGGATGGCCGGATAAGACACTAAGCTTCGATTTTCTGGAGCCTACCAAGTTCCTTGATGGAACTCTGGTGTTATAGTTGAGACAAAAAAATGTGGATATACTATCCCCAAAGATGTGTGCAAGGTTGTAGCGCGCCCTCAATGTCCCGAGGCCCTAGATGTTAGGTATTTTCTCCCTGATGCTAAGAAAGGAAAAAATTTCGTTTGGCCTAAAGGGGGTTAACGATGAAATTTATGCCTTGGCCGTTCGCCGAGACCTTCAACAAACAATAGCGAGGGGTCTGAATCTCCAACCTAGATTTGAGGAAGGTAGGAAAAGAAATTGAGACAAAGGGGGTTTGTCAAATGTTTTAAATTTTCGGTTACAAGACAGTTCTCGGAGAGTGTCCATCGAGGAACCAGTTCTTTCGGATGCCTCCAAAGGTTCTTAGGACGAGAACCTATACTCTCTTTTTTTATCCTTTCCAATTTTTAGCCTGTTCATTAAGATTTATAGTTGTCTTTCTCTCGTGCAGTGGATATCCTTGATACTGTTCAACAAGATATAGCCACCGCCTCCGTTCACCCTGCCAAGGGGGACCTCTTCAATGCCAGCAACCGTGTAAGGTCTCCTGTTTTAGAGAGGTCTCCAAAAATACAAAAGACTGACTCCTTCGTCGAGACTCCTGGATGGACGAAGCTGAACTCCAATAGTGATGCCATCTCCTCTTAGTCTTCGGAGTTTTTAGGAGAAGTGGGCAAGGACCTCTCATTAAGTTATTGCTACCCTTCAACATTTTTTTGGCTATTTTCTTTGTATGTCATTCTGATCTCCTTTCTTTTTAGGTTTTTGCAGTTTTCCAATCATCCCAATAGTCTTCGGGTGTTTTCTCGAGCACCTTATTTTCCTTTCTCCAGGGTCTCCTTGAAGCCATGGTCGAGGCCATTCACGAGGAGGAACGTGCAAAGCTCGAGCTGGAATGGAAAGCTGCAGTGGAAAAAATCGATAAGGAGTTGAGGAAATTAAAGGACAAGGAGAAGAGACTGATGAGCTCAGTATGCCTTGTTGGAGTGTTACCCCAACAGGCTGATGAGCTACAAATAACACTACAACCTCTTCGTTGATCTTTAGATGTCTTCGAAGAAGATGGTTCGCAATGAGATGGTGGCCCATGTGGCCCCTCTACTCCCTGCTCAGCACGCTGCAGACCTCCAAAAATTTGTTGACAACAAGGTTGGAAATGAGTCAAGTCGAGATGGGACAAGGATACCAGCAGAGCTGCTCGACTGCATCAAGAATTCGAAGAAGTTCTTCACTGCAGAGGAACTTCAAAAGATCACTCCCGAGATTCCTCCTTCCAAGCCAAGCTCCGAGGCTCCAAATCTACAACCTGAGGGCTTTTTGAAGGATAAGGACACTCAAGCTACCAACCCCTGGGAAGATTATCTGAATACTAATCCCATTGAAAACAACGTTGATGATAGTGTAAGCTACAGAGATGTATGAATCTCGATTTTCTTCAGTTGTACTTCTTTTCTAAAGATGATACTATGAATGAACTTCCTTTCAACTTTAATAATTCTCTTTCATTTGCTCATCGTAGTTCTTCTTGAGGGATGAGTTAAAAAGGTTCAACGTGGATTTAGATAAAGTCAGGATCGAAATATCGAGGACTTGTCACGAATTGGATCGGGTGACCCAAGAGCTGCCCACTGCAAATAAGGAGTTATCCTCTTGGCGCAATAACAGCCGTTCTTTCATTCAAAAGTTTCTTGGGGAATTTCAAAAGGGTATAAGATATGGTCAAACAGTTGTTTCCCTCGATGTGGTGGAAAAGGCGTGCAATCCTATCGAGATGAGGCACCGGGAATTTTTTCATGAGAGGTTGAGCGAGTATCCTACTTTGTATCATTGCCTCATTGACACAAGGTTGTATCGTACCTTATTATTGAGAAGGGACATCAAATTTCATCAGAGGGAATCCAAAAAGTTCAAAGCTTAAGTAGGTGAAATGGTGGAGCGAAATAGGTGCCTCGAGGAGGAGATATCCAGCTTGCAAAAGATCATTGATGACAATGCTCAAGTATGTGGGGAGCTTGCGACCCAGAATTCTCAACTTCAAGGTGAAGTGTTAGAGTAGGCTTCTACCATCGAACCTTTCTTTGACAGTCTTGACCTTACTAGTTATTTCATGGAGTTCTTTACATGGGCCAATGATATTCCCAAGTTCTTGTACGAAATTCCAACGCCAGGATGGAAGAAGGCTTAGATAGAGAGCCCTCTCATTATGTAATGTACGATGATGTTATGGAGTGGTTGGAGTGCACTCAGCCGACAGTTAATGCCAACCCTCGACAAGTGGTTCTTGCACTGAAGAAATGCTTGGAGAAACTTTGTAAAAAGAAGGGTTCACAAACCAAGAAGCCTTCCTAAAATGAGGCTTTACAAATCGAGAAGACTGTCAAGGAAAACGTTGCGATAGTCCTCCAGGGTTGCGATGAAAGGGCGCTTCCTCCCATTCTGGTGACTTAGTTCCATGTCAAAGTCGTTCCAACCAAGTTCCAGAGGCTTCAGAGGGTGAAGTCGATCGACTCTTCAAGAAGGCTACTAGCATCAAGCCCGAGAAGATTCAGTGGTCGGACTAGGTGTAATTTAATTGAGTTGTATTTCATGTTGTAACCTTGTAATGTGATTTAGTTATTTTGTAATGTTTGATGTAAGTGAACAATAACTCGTACTTTCAACGTAAATGAAATTTTGCCCTTATGATGTGAAAATTTCTCTATTAATATTTATTGAAATTTGAATAGAGTTTCTTCATCCTTTTAATGTAAGAATAAGTGAAGCTACTTTGTCCTTTCGACATAAGTATTGATGAAGTTACTCATTCTTTTCAACGTAAGAGAGAATGTCGAACTTCGTCCTTCGACGTAAGTGAATTTTGTTTATAAGCGTGGTCTTCGTCATTTCAACGTGAGAGTTAATGCCAAACTTCATCCTTTCGATGTAAGAGTGAATGTCGAACTTTGTCCTTTGTCCTTTCGATGTGAGAGTGAATGTCGAACATCGTCCGTTTGACGTAAGTGAGTTTCGTTGATAAGCGTGCCCTTCATCAATGTGAGAGTGAATGTTGAACTTTGTCTGTAATTGAGTTTCTCTTATAAGTGTGCTCTTCGTCCTTTCGACGTAAGATTAAATGTCAAACTTTTTCCGGTCGACATAAGTGAGTTGTTCAAATGGGATTATATGGAAGCTAGCAAGTTTTCATTAAATCAACCAAGTACATGGCCTTCAATACTTAGAATAGCTAGATGCAGCGCATAGCATACACATCACCAAGATAATCTAGTCACCTGAGTGATTTTTGATTTACACCAAGTACTATCTCCCATAAAAGAAAACTAGTCATTACCTAGAACTATTCTTTTGATTTGGTAAGCTACTCCCTGGCTAGACTTTCGACGTGCTCTTAAAGCTGGTTGTACTTTTGAAGGTTGAAAATGTTCCATATCCGAGGTATTTGTTCACCATCTCTCGTGCCTAGTATGTAACTCCCTCCCGGGTGGGCTTCAAGAATACTATATGGTCATTCCCAGTTCGCAACCAACTTCCCTCCGAGCTCCTGTCGACTCTTTTCATTCTTCCTCATAACAAGGTCTTCCTACATAAATTGCACCTTTTTCACCCTTTGATCATGGTGGCGCTTCATCCTTTCTTTCACCTTAGCTTCATGGAGAGACGCCAAACTCTAATTTTCTTCCACCAATTTGAGGTCTAAGCAATGTTTATCTTCCTTTGTGCTTTCATTGATTGTCATCATTCTCAGGCTTGGCAACCCAATTTTTGCCATAATTACTGCTTCCAAGCCATAAACCAAACCATATGGCGTCTTTCTTGTGGATGAAGACTCCATTGTTAGATAGGCCCACAGTTTACTTTGCAGTTCATTGATCCAGTTCCCCTCTGCCCCTTCCATCCTTTCCTGAATGTCATTGACAATAACACGATTGTTAACTTCAACCTACCCATTCGCTTGTGGAGGGTACACTGTTGTCAACTTCTATTGAATTCTAAACTCCTCCCACCAACTTTTGAAGGGATCATGAGCAAACTACACCCCATTATCGGATATAATTGTCTTGGGAATACTAAAATGACATATGATGATCCTCCAACAAAATGAGATGACGAATTTTCCCTTCATATTTTTTAGCGGCTCAGCTTTGACCTATTCGGTGAAATAGTCAACAACTACTATTAAATACCTTAGCCTTCCTGAAGCCTCTTGGAATGGTTCTACTAGGTTAATACCCCATTTATCAAATGGTCATGAGCTTTGTATATTCATCATCTTCTCCTGAGGAGCATGGACAATGGGCGCATGCCTCTAACACTGGTGGAAGGCCTGTATATACCGTTTAGCATCATCGAACATTGTTGGCCAGTAATATCCATTGCATATTAGCCTCTTAGCAGCAAAACGAGCTCCCTGGTGGTTATCACAAATTCCATCATGAACTTCTCTGATCAAGTATTCAGCATCATGAGGTGTAACACATCGAACAAAAGGTTGCAAGTGCCCCCTTCGTTACAATGCATTCTCCTGTATCACATACCTTGGTGCTTTAAGGCGAACCTTTCTTGCCTTGACAGCCAATTCAGGGAGAGTTACATCTCTAAGGTAACTGATAATTGGGGCTATCCATGATTCTCCTTCTTCGATTGCCATTTACTTCCTGCTCCTCAAAACTTTGTTTACTCAAGGTTTCCATCAACAACTGCTTCTACGATTGCCCTCCTAGATCCAAAGAAGTCAGTTTGATTAATGCATATGCCTTATGGTTTTTCTCCCTCGGTAGGGTGTACGATCAAAAACACCTCAGAAAGGGCTTTACCACCTCTAGATAGCATTGCAAGCTATACTCTCTACCTTCATATTCCCCATTAACATACTGAATCATGATCCAAGAATCAGTGAACACCTTCAGATTTTCTACCTTCATATCCATAGCTAATAAAAGCCTCGAACTCGGCAACATTATCTGTGGCCTTAAGCTCAAAATGCAGGGCTTAAGGGTAATTTGTGCTATTTGGGCTGGTGAGCAACACTCATATTCCACTCCCCCAAGTACGAAGATCAATCCACAAAAACTTCAATATCCCTAAATCCAAGGCTTCACCACCCACCTCAATTGCTTCTGTTGTCTCCACTATAAAATCGGTGAGGGTCTGGCCCTTTATCGATGTCATGAGTTGGAATTGTATATCATGCTCTCTCAACCCGACTAGCCATTTCATCATCCTCTCCGAGGCTTCAGGATTTAAAAGTATCTTTTTGATGGGGTAGTTGGTGAATAGCATTATTGTGTGGCCTTGGAAGTATGGTCGCAATATTCGAGCAGTGTGGACCAAAGCCAAAATTAATATTTTGAGGGCAGTGTACCGCATCTTCTGGCCCTACAATGCTCTGCTCATAAAGTATATATGGTGTTTCTGTTTCTCTTTAAATTTCACTAACACTGCACTGATGGATAAAGCAGAGGCGAAATTATAAAGGTACAATACTTCCCTTTTATCATGTTTCATCAACTTGGCTAGAACTCGAAGACAATCCTTCAATGCTGCAAACAACTTTTCACACTCCTCTTTCCATTCAACTTCTTTGCCTTTCATTGTACATTAAAGAAGGGCAAGTGTTTCTCCACACCTTTTTTTTATAGGAAACAACTTAACTCTGCTTAACATCCCATCAACCTCTGAACCCCCTTCATAGTCCGCAGACTTTTCATCTTCATTAGAGCTTCCACTTTCTTTGGATTCACATTGATCCCCCTTTCTGATACCATGAACCCTACAAATTTACCAGCCCTCACTCCAATCACACATTTAGCTGGATTCAGCTTCAAGTTTGCCTTTCGCAATCCATCGAACATCTCTCCCAAGTCTTACAAGAATTGTTCATAAGTCATACTTTTCACCACCATGTCATCGACATATATCTCCAAACTCTTTCTAATATGTTGTTTAAAGAGCTTATCCAGCAGATATTGGTAAGTAGCACCCGTGTAACAGAAAGTACCTACGTCCGTTATGAACTAGATTTTCTCCATATCCTCTTATGCCATCAATATCTAGTGATAAACCTTATGAGCATCGAAGAAAGCCAAAAATT
>JAULKM010111728.1:0-22843 GCA_032355605.1 Rubia tinctorum
TTCGACAATTCCAAATTTCTTGGAGGGACCTAAGTGCAAAAAGTAAAAACTTTACTCATAACTCCAAATTGAAATCCACTCGAACGTGATGCTTCCCTATACACCCCCATTTTATTTTCCAAATCCGTATGGGAATGTTTATCATCCGGTGGGCACAAGAACATATCCGTAATCCTTTCTGATTTCTCTTCCTTACTTCTATGTAATCAACTATAAGTTACTCCGGAACATCCAATAGCCCTTTCCCACAATGCACCAAAAACATATATTATTTAATATTTTATATTTAGGTAAGAATAGCAAAAATCATGACTTTTGAAGGAATGGATAATGGGGAAACACAGTTTTGGGCCACAATGTAAATTTCTAAAATTGTTTACATGTAATCAATGTTGACTTTCGAGTCCCTTCCACTCTCCCATACATGCCCAAATCGTAAAGTCGTAATCGTATATTATTCAATTGAATTTTGGTATCGCCAATTTTGTGATTCGACAATTCCAAATTTCTTGGAGGGATCTAAGTGTAAAATGTAAAAACTTTACTCGTAACACCAAAATGAAATCCGCTCGAACGTGGTGCTTCCCTATACACCCCCATTTAATTTTCCAAATCTGTAATAGAATATTTATCATCGATCGGGTACTTTAACCAATCAATGGTTAACCCATACTTGACTTACTATATACAAACACTAATAATTAAGTTGACTTTAATCAATCAACGGTCAACACTTACTTAACTTTCTATATATAAACACTACTAACTAAGTTGAATTTAGCTAATCAACGGTCAACAGTTACTTGACTTTTAATGTATAAACACTAGTAACTAAGTTGACTTTAACTAATCAATGGTAAAACCTTATTTTAAATTATCTATGTATACATATATATATATATATCATTTTTACTTTATTTAATTAACATTTATACCTAGTATACATAATTAAGTCATCTCTATATAATTAATTTTTAATTAACTTTTTATATGTTTATTATTAGTAAACTTATTAGCCCAAACAATGGCCCAATTTTTAATGGCCTTATAAAAATGGTAGATTTTATCTCTCAAATTTCAACACCCATATAAATACCCCAACTTCTCCATTTCAATTCTCACACAACCCATCAAAGGGTAAGCAAAAGTAAACAAAAAATCCTTTGTAAAGCTTTCTGCAGCTCCAACCCAAACCCAAACCCACAACCCTAAGACTCCACCGGCTCCGTTGTGTCCACCGCCCAATTCGCTGCCTTTGAATCGCTGGGAGTTTGAGGGGGAAGAAGAAGACTGATAAGGATGGTAAGAGTAAGAGCTCTTCCTCGAAGAAGCAGGAGCATGAGCCACAAGTGTTTTGGTCTCTGACTCCATTGATGGTGAAATCATGGGCTGATGTGGACGATGAGGACGATGATCATTACTACGCCACCACTACTCCGCCTCAGTCTGTTTGAGCGGGGGACTCAGCCACCGCTGAGGAGCACCCTGAGGAAAGCTTAACTTATCTTGAGGTTTAAAATTATTGGCCTTTTGATGTGTTTTTTATTTTTGGAGTTTAAAACACACATGATGTATTTTATTTTTTATGTTGAATTTTACTGTTACTATTTGATTGAACTCGAATTAGGGCTTTGGCTGTTGCTGAGAAGCTGAATTATGTGATAATTGGTGGTTTTATCATGTGTGTTTTTTGTGGGATCAGTGATGATGGCTTGGAACATCTTGGTTATTTTATTTCTTGCGGTTGAATCCTTGGATCTTTTATAATTTGGTGCTAAAGATTTGATCTTCTAGTCAGGTCCTTGTTTAATGATTACTTTGATAAATTCATAGATGTGATACATGTGATGAGAATGTGATTGTAGTTTAAATTCGCGATAAATTCGTTCTATTAGCTTACACTTGTTGTGAAAAACTTTCCCCAAACTGATATAGCTTCATATTTAAAGGGAACTGTGCCCAACTTGCCAAACTGCTATAAAATTGTCATATCTGCATTTGCTGTGAAAATTTGTTAGATTGCACTTGCCGTGCAAATATCTATGTAAATGCACTTGGCGTGCATTTGTTGTCAAATTGTGTACATTTCCCTTTCCGTGCATATTGTGTACATTTGTTGATCCCCTGATTTTGATAGCTATGGCCTTGTGATTGTTGCATTTTGTGGAAATGGACATTTTCAGACTGCTCTGAAGTTATTGCTGCAGATGGTGGAAAATGTTGTGATCCCAAGTCACAACGTTGTTGGAGTGCTTTGGTTGTGCGTGCAATTCAAGCGCGAGCGTCCTCTTCTTTGATGATGGGATAACTGGTAATGTAGCAGGGATTGGATTGTTTGTCCTCTTCTTTTTTACCAATTTGATGAGACTTTTGCATTTGCAGATGGTTTAGGAACCAAGATCAATGATGAGTGAGTGAAGTACTATAATAATCTAATCAATGCAGTAATTGACAGGAGTGTGTATTTTCTAATGAGCTGAGTGCTTAAATTTCTATGTGTGTTTTTAATTCAACATGTTAATGTAACAAGATTCTTGCAGGCATTGAACCATGTGTGACACTCTACCACTAGGATCTCCCTTTAAATTTTCACAACTCATTTGGAGGGTGGATAAGCGGAGACATTGTGTAAGTAGCATGCATTTTGGGTTTTCTCTTTGTTTATGATGAAGAAGAATCAATATGATTGTCCATTATAAGTGCTCAATATGTTTGTTCTTGTGTTTTATAATCTTCAACGGTTGGTCTCTTTTAATTTTCTAGATGGAAATGTTAAAAAAATTGATTTTTTGCTTTTCCATGTCCATAGGCACAAGCTCTGGTAACTTTGAATGGCAGATTGGTTATACCAAGCGTTTTGGTTTGATTCATCTCGACTACAACAATGGCCTCATCCGCGGCCCCAAGTCATCTGCTTATTTGATAGTTATGTTAGTCACATAGATTATTAATTTTGTATCACACATTTTTTGTTTTATTTCTATATTATCAATTTTGTGAGGTTAATATTATTATTAAATTAACATCCTACTAAATTATTAATTTAGGTCTTTTCCCTCTTCTAGACACAGCTGCATGCAGCTGTGTCCAGAGGAAGGTCATTCTTTTCACCAGCTACTTAGGCACCGGTTTTTAAAAAATAGGTGCTAAAAAAACCGTTGCTAAATGTAGCACCAATTTTTAAAAAACCGGTGAAATATTTTCACCGACTATTTGGGCACCGGTTTTTTGGACCCTAAAAAACTGGTGCTAGGGCCAAAAAAAACTGGTGCTGGAGGGTCTGTACTGTGATAGTGTTTCAACTCCAATAAATTCAACTTGATTTTTTTTCACCTCTTCTCAACCCTTCTTAACTCTTCTCAACTTTTCTCAGCTCTTCTCAAATAATCTCAGCTCCAATCAACTCAACTCAACTCAACTCAGCTTTTCTAAACTCTTCTCAACTCTTCTCAGCTCTTCTCAACTCAGTTCTAATAATTTCAGATTATTTACTTTCAACTCCATTCAAATATTTTTAATTAGAAAGTTCTTTAATCTATTTTGAATTTTAAACTTATAACAAATGTTGTTCATATTTGAATGTATAAATTATTATAATTCATATTACTTAAAACTCGATAACGTTAGGTTCGAATTATGTGATTACATAATAATATTTATATTATGTATTAAATTTTAAATAAATTATTTAATTCACATGCTATTATTTATATCATTATTTATTATTATTATTTATTTAATTAATATATTAATATGTAATATAATTAAATAAATAAATTGATTATATTTAACATATTTCAATTAACGTACTCCCTCTGTTTCTCTATTTGTGGCACCATAAGTATATGTGCTTGGATTTAGGTGAAGAAAATGAGTGGATGAAATTGAATGTAGAAAGTAAAAAGTAGAATGAATGGATGAAATTAAAGGAATCTTGCCAAAAATAGAAAGAGTGCCAAATAAAAGAAAACATCTATTTATAGTAAGTGTGCCATAAATAACAAATCAGAGGGAGTACAAAATTTCGGTTTGATTTTTGGTCCAACATTTTTTAGGATTTCAGGTTCCGGTCTAGTATGGTCTAAGACCGGATTTTTCGATCAGGATCAGATGAATCGATAACTTACTCATATGTATATTTTTTATGTATCTATAATTTAAATTTATACACTAGTTTATATTTATTTCCAATGTGATAGTATTTTCTCATATTTTGAGGTAATTTTTTCTGATAACTTATATTCCCTTCGTCCCACAATTATTGGTCATTCAACTTTTTCAAAGTTTTCAATGATCATATTTTACCGTCAATATATCTAGATACATATACCAATTCTGCATAAGAAATGAAAATAAAATTTAAGATGAATATAACAATATTTCAAATGATATTTTTATTATATATATTAACTTATATTAATGGTCAGTTTATTAGATTTGACTTTGAAAAAATAGAGTGACCAAAACTGGTGGGACGGAGGGAGTAGTTTACTATCTTTTGAAGAAAACAATTTACTCCGTAGTTATATTTTTTCCAACACCAATTTTTTTTATAAAAGAATAAAGTTTAATAAAATCCATTCCAATCAGTCCCTACTAGTCCTAAACCGAAATAATTCGGTCCGGCCCCGGTCCTAAATAATCACAAACCAGTCTGATCCTCAGTTCAAGTTTATTTTTATTCCTCTTCCAGTCTTAAATTATTGCGGTCCGGTGTTGGACCAACGAACACCCCTGATTGCATCCCACAATAAATTTCCTAATATGACTTTCTGAAGTCGAAACCATTAAAGTCTCCTAATATATAGGTGAAACTACTATCATGTGATGTATTTTTAGATTTATCATAACATATATTTTTAAACTATTATTTTAAAAAAAATACATGCATACAAAAAATATATTAGTAGTTAAACATATTGATTTAGTTGACTTCTACAAGTCAAATTAAGAAGTTTATTCTGAGTCAGATGGATGTGTTTGCTGCTCTAGTTACCTATGTGATTGAATAGTTGTATACTGATATTTTGTACTCCCTTTCATCTAATTGTGGCACAATTTCCATTTGTGTCGGTTTTGTAAATTTTAGTAAATCTACTTATAGTATGTTTAAGGTAGTTCTACTCATATATTTTACTCTTTTTTATCTTTTTAGATTTAGTTTGATCCATACAATTAACATCTTCTAAAATATTATGTCAAAAAATAACGTGCCATAATAAAATAAACGGAGGGTATAAAGGACACCTCGTGGGATTGTATTGATATGCATGCTCTAAAGTTGGAAGTTTATTGAGAAATACTCCCTCCGTTCCAAGTAATGACCTATTTATTTTTTCACGATGTTCAATAATCGCATTTGCCCGTTAATATCTCTAGATACATATATCAATTTTACATAAAAAAATTAATATTTAAAAATATATGTGAAGATAAATTTAATAATATCTCACATTATTTATTTATTATATTATATTAATTTATATTTATGGTTATAGTTTATTAAATTTAACTTAAAAAAATAAAAATGTCATTATTGGTGTACGGAGTATTCGACTAAAGTTTGAAAACTTTGGTTCATTTAGCTGTCGAAATTTGAACTTCACGTGGAAGAACGGTAAGCTTTGGAGTAATCATTAGGATTAATTTATTGATCAGTGTCACATGGTGCCTTTTCCCTTTCTCCCTACTGGTTTTCGGCAACTCGTCCTCCAGAATAAAGTAATCGGCATAAAACTGGGTACTCCCTTGAAGCAGTTTTATTTGCACGGTAATTATTATTAAGTTGTTAAATAAATATTTTCTATCGCTAATATTTTTATCTGTGTTTAATAACGATAAATAAAAATATATTTAATAACGATAAATAAAAATTTAATATTTAAAAATTATTTATTACGATATATTTAAATATATGATAATATTATCATTCATGCATTTATTTAAAGAGTCATTCTCTTGAAAGACGGTTTTTCCATAAGTTATGGAAAGACCAATGTTTAAACTGAAAATTTGAAGAAATCAAAATAAAATTCCCGGGTTGTATTAATCGGGTCATAAATTTATCACTACTACATGTTTCATAGTAAATTTTTAATATTGCAAATAAAATCTTTTACCTTTATATAATTCCAATTCAAACCCGTCTTTCCATATGCCTATGGAAAGACAGTCTTTACCAAGACTTTGCCCTATTTAATTATATATTTAAATTTTATTGAAAATAATGTTAAAAAAATAAAAGTATAAATACAGTTAGTACGGAGGGAGAATTATTATTACTCCACGAATTAGCCAAGGGCCCAAAGCAATGATTTCACGCTTAAAACTTCCCTGTCTTTGACTGGCAGATGAGATAATGTTTCTCCTAATATAGGCTACTTTTATCGGTGACCCCAGGCAGGGGTCACCAAATATAGCGGATAAAAAAATGGAAAACTAAAATTCACAGCTCAATCTTACGTAAAGAAAAGGACAAAAATGATTTTCTTGTGGAAAGAGGGCGGATGGAAAGTGTGGTTATGTGTCGTACTCCCATTAGTTAAAATTAATATCAATTCAAATCAAATCAAATCAAATCAAATCAAATCAAATTATTTTATTTTCTTGTTTATATATATGATTTTATATTTCTTTTTCTTAATATTTTTACAATAAAATTAATTGTAATATACTGAATATTTTATTTCCTATAATTTGAGACTAATATTGTCACAATTCAACGCACAACTCAATATTATATTCTCCCCACTTTTTCCATTATTTAATTTATTATATTTTTAATTATTAAAAAATTATTTAAAAATTGAAAATATTATCATTTAAATATTATAAAATTTAATTAATAATTATCAATTTAAAATATATTATTTATATTTGTTATTAAAATAATATATAAAGAGTTGAAGATTTTGATTAGGTTGATTCATTGACAAACCTTTAAAAAGAGATAAATTGATTGGATGAGAAGTTGTGTAGATAGATGAGAGAGATATAATAATTAATTGAATTTTTTGGTTGGATTGGATCATGAATAAACATGGTCTTAAGGGTAAAAGGAAGGATAAAGAAGGATGTAGACTCAATCACTCAAGTCATTTTCAGTAGGACTGTTCAAACGGTCGGTTCGGTTAGACGGTTAATTGATTTTGTTTTCTACCGATTTATAAAATTTTATAAGGAATCGAATAACAGATCAATTATTTTGTCGGTTTTACCAGTTTGGTTAGTATCGGTTCCGGATGATGTGTCAGTTATTACCAACTACCATATATATCATTCATTTACAATTAAATATATAAATCCATATTAATATTGATAAGTAGTTAGAACCGCAAAACTTATAATAAAAGGTAAGAAAGTTAGGAATTGGATAATTGTGTTGCATAGGACTTGAATAATTTTTGGAATTAATATTAAAATTGTATCTCGTAGATGTTTATTACTGTTGGGCACAATTATAAGATACATCGACTTTTGTTTGCATAATTATTTGCTTTGAGCATAATTATAATCTAAAGATATATGGGCTAATAATATAGAGTTTAAAGAATAAGTTAATTTGAGTTAGGAATCTAAAGTTTTCTTATTGGATTTGTGATCAAGATCCAAAGTTTAATGAATTAATTTTTGGTTAAAATCAATCAATTAATTAATGTGCTATAAATTCTCCCACCAGTAGGTTAGACCGATTACAAAATAATAAAACAGATAAATTAACCAATTAACCGATATAACTGGATAACCGTAAGCGATATTAACAGAATAACTAATTAACCGATAAATCGAATTAAATAACGATTTGAATTTAACCGATTATGATTTTTCGATTGTTTTAAACCGCCCAAATTTTTAGTCCTAGCTTTCTTCCAAAATTATGGATAGCCAGATGAAATGATTGCCCAAAAATAATTATTATAAGTAAATTGTGGATAACCAGATGAAATGATTCCCCAAAATAATTATTAATAAGTAGTTACTTCATCCACTTGAATTTTCACACTTACTATTTTGTAATTAAATTTATCGAACTTTGATCACAAATTTAAATAGATATATAATCAACGATATTATCATATGTGATATTGTTATTTTCATTGTAAATTTTTAAATATTAATTTTTTCATTTGTCATTATTATTCGTAGTTACATATATAGTCAAAAATATTTTGTGCAAATTCACCTAGGAGGGAGTACAATATCTACAATTTCCAGAACTAGGGAGAATAATCGTTTCGAGGAAAGTTCAAATACACGGTGCTTCAAAATTTGAAAATTGCAAACACAAGATCATGCGCAATTGTGAGACGGAACTAAGCTGGATTAATTTATTAAATAATCAATTTCTCTCTTCCACATCAGTATTGAACACGCAATTAAATCACCATTTCCCCCCACAATGGCTGAGACATTTCTAAGTCCACTCCATAAATTTACCTAACAAAATAAATTCAAATGTGAAATTTAATAATACATTTGTAATTTTTGAATTTAATTTTATTTCAAATTTTTCCATAAATTAATTTCAATTTTTAAATTTATTTTATGAACCATAATTGAAAAGAACCACATTTTTTTAAAGAATGTAATTTTGTTTTTTAAAAATGATCAAAATTTAATTTAGATTTAAAAAAAATAAAAATAGAATTTTATAAGAATTTTTTTATTTTTAAAGATTTGTTTGGATTTTTAAATAGCATGAAAAAAGTTCACAAATTTAAAAACATGTTTTTAAAAAAAATCAGTTAAGCCAACTTTTAAAAAAGGGGGGACACAGGGGGCCACGTGGCCGAATCACAGGATGCCACGTGACATTCCAAAGTCAAACAAAGCAGGCTCTACATAGCATCACATGACCCTGCCTTTGGTTTTCGACACAAAGCCGAAGCAATTTTTAACTCTTGGAGGGGCGGGATGCATTTTGTTGCCCGTTTTGAGACCCCCACTATGGGGGGTTTCGGGCTCCATTCCGTCACCATTTTTAATTGATCCCGAATTAAACCCTCCACTGCACATGCTCTAACAGTTGCGAAAGATATTACCTCTGTTTCATTAGATGTGACACCATAATTTTAGTTGCTTGGGTTTAGGTAAATGAAATGAGTAGATAAAATTGAATTTTGAAACAAAAAAGTAGAATGAGTGGATGAAATTGAAGGAATTTTGTCATAAAAGGAAACTATGTCAATTCATAAAAACCATCGAAAAAGGAAAGTGTGTGCGTCACATTCAACGAAATAGTGGGGGTAAAAGGTTATGACTTTGTCTCGTCATTTTCCCTTTAATTTGTTATTAACTTTTAGGGGCAGAGCTGATAACAAAGTCGTAAAATTGTTAATTGTTTGGCAGATTTGTGGTTATAAGTAAAGTTGGCTTATTTTAAAAGTAAAGGGAGACCAACTTCTGCTCCCCCAAATAACTTCTGCTTTCAAAATAAATTATTTCTTAGCACTTTACCAAATACTAAAAAATACTTTGCTTATAAGAAAAGTAGTTTATAAGATTTACCAAACAGAGCCACCAATCACCATCCAATATTAAAGGCTTAGCAATGACTATAACAATTCTTATACTTGACCCTCTCTAATAATGGCTCCATTTTTTCATATATTTTTCAAGTCATTTTACCATCGATAAATTTAATTGCGTATGATAACGGAATAAAAAAATTTGTGTTTCAAAAACTACATGTTACAGAGAATCCAAAGGCATCTTACATAATGTCCGTTATTATATACAACAAAATGTATCAATGGTCGAACACATCATGAAAAACATTTCTGTCAAAGGGAGCCAATATAAAAAAAATTAGAGGGAGTATAATACCTCTAAAATAATATAAATAAAGTGATATGGTTGATTCCTTCTAAACGATTATACTGGTTAGGGATGTAGTGTGGGCTCTCCAACTCCTAAATTAATAAAACATTTTTTGCCATTCATTATGGAAGAGAAACTCCAACCACAACAAAAAAAAACCTATTATTTTGTCCCTTTATATCGGTTATTTGGTATTTGTCAAAAAATCGAGGTAATTTTTTTTTACATCAGTTATTTTTAAAATTGAAGTAAAAGGTACTCTCTCCGTCCCGCGAGTATTGACATATTTACTTTTTCTTGGTCTTCAATGATCATGTTTGACTGTCAATATTTCTAGCTACATATAACAATTCCACAAAAAAATTGATATTTAGAAATTAAATGTTAAGAATATCTCACATGATATTTTTATTTTAAATATATTATTTTATATTTAGGGTCAAATTTTACCAAATTTGACTTAGAAAAAGTAAATATGTCAATACTCGTGGGAAAATGGAATATTATTTACCTCGGTTATAAAATAACCGAGGTAAATAATAATTTTTAAAAAATAAAAATATTGGTTCTATGATAATCGAGGTAAAAAATTTTCTCCAAAATTGTAGTAGAAAGAATGACCGGCATCTAAGAGATGTCGGTAACTTAAATTTGAAATCGTAGCATTAGTTCTCGAGGTTGCGACCGAATTTGCAAAGCCAGTCGACTGGATTGATAGCAACTGAAACCCGCAAAAGACATCGCATCTGTTAGGATTTATCACTTAAGTTTGGGACATGTGACCAACATTATTCATAAAACCCAAAATTTCCCCCTACTTCAAATAGGGCACTACCAAATCCAATTCTCCTTTGTTAAAAATGGGAACTAGCGTTGTGGATTGCGCTTACTCGCCACTCAATCATCAAGTATTCCACCTATACGTTCAACCATTGATTTCTTTAACATAGGGTTCTAGGTTGGTTTTGAGCATGTGTTGATTTATGAGTTGTTTGAATTTAGCCATTTCATATGTATATAAGGTGTTATTCAATGTGCATATATGAGACATGATGTGTGTGTATTTATACATATATATTGTCCTTGATATTTTTATTTAATCCATGAGTTGGAATGACGCATGTGTCTGACTAGGAACCTAAAAACTGTGTACGTATTGTTATGTCGTATAATTTTCCATGGATAAACTCATTGTTTTGATGAAAATTGAACTAATGAGGAGTATAATCATTTCTAGCTATCTTCATTGAATACGCAATCGCGAATACCGAAAAACAGAATTTTTTGTATGTATATTGTCATTGCAAGAAGTGTCAGAACACCGCAATTCATGAAGATTCAACTAGTTTGAAATATGACTTATTTATTCATGGTTTTGATCCAATTACACAACTTGGTTTTGGCATTGGGAGAATGTGGATGAGTCTACGAGAATGATGTAGAGGCCTACAAGGATGATAGGTTGGATGAGTTGGTTGAGGAGGTTGTGAAGAACTACAATGACAATTCAGATTGGCTTTCAGCCTTGTACATATATAATGAGACCCTACTATACGATGGGTTGGAATGACAGTACTGAAGGCTACATTATAGTTGATGAATGTAAAAGCTAAGTATTTGTATAGTGATGTTGAGTTCTCCGGGTTGTTGAAAGTGTTGAAAGAAAAACTTCCAGTGGGTAATAAACTACCAAAAAAGGTCCATGAGGCGAAGAAGGTACTATGTCCGATGGGCATGGATTATGAAAATATCCATGCTTGTCGGAACGATTTTATTTGCAAAGGGGAGATAACTTGAATGCAGAAGAATTTATGAAATGTAATACTCTAAGGTACAAACTGAAGGAGGGTGAGCGGGACAAAGACAATGAGCAGCAGAGAACCAAGAAGGTTCCTGCGAAAGTTGTTTGGGCGAACCAATGGCCACCATAGATGGCTTCCACCAACTCACCGGTTGAGAAATCTCCGTGATGAATTCAATGGAAAGGCAGAGTTTGGGCCACCACCTCCTATTTTGACAGGAATGCAAATCTCGTATTTATTTCATAATTTTCAAAATGAATATGGTAAGAGGAAGAGAAATCCAAAGGTTGTTGGTAGTTGGAAGAAGCTATCTATATTCTTTAAACTACCATATTGGGCTATCTTATATGTCTGACACTGTTTGGATGTGATGCACGTTGAAAATAATGTTTGTGATAGCTTGGTTGGTACTTTGATGAATGTCTTGTGGAAAATAAAGGATGAAGTGAAATCAAGGAAAGATATGGTTGAAATTGGAATTAGACCTTCATTGGCTCCCGAGAATCGTGGCACGAAGATGTAATTGCAACCCCCCCCCCTCTCCGCATGTTACTGACTTTTAAAAGTTGAAAAAAGGCTTCATATGCTCCAACCTAAAAGGTATCGAGGTCCCTACTTGGTTAGCAATCTAGTAACTAATGATGATTTTCTTCTGGTTGCTATTAGATAATATTGAAAACTCATGTCAGAAGGTGCATTACTTGGTTATGTTGCTTCGTCAAAGAAATATATTGAAAATAGATAAGACAACGGAAATTGAAGGAGCTACATGAAGAAATTGTGACCGCATTGTGCTAGTAGGATATGTATTTTCCTTCTTCATTCTCTAATATCATGGTGCACTTGTTGGTTTACGTTGTGCGGGAAATACTAACATGTGGTCTCTTTTTTTAAAAAAAAATCTTAGATTGATGTATCCCTTAAAGAATTATATGAAGATATTCAAGGGTTATTTGATAAATCAATATCAGTCGGATGATAGTATCGTTCATAGGTATGCGACCAAGGAGGATATGGAATATTGCATGAATTTCTTACAGAATGAAGAGTCGGTTGGCGTATAAAAATCACGACACATAGAAAGAGTCGGTGGTAATAGCTTGCAAAAGGAAATGGCTAGGGTAGTATTCTCTGACGAGTTATTAAAAGCACAATTTACATTCTTTGATATTCTGATGTTGTTCATACGTATGTGGAAATGCACATGACTACTACAAAAGAGCGGCACCTCGGTTAGTCGGAGTAGCAAGCATTGGGAAAACACAATTAAACATTTAAGGATTGGTTAAGGCAAACTGTAGTCAGAGTTAGTTATAGTGACACCTTAAATTGGTTGGCCTTCATGCTTGTGGAAACTGTGATTTTGTCATCGGCTATGAAATGAAAGGGTATACCTTCTCAAACAAAGAATGGGACAAACAATCACAACACAAAGTTGTGGTGTTAGCATTGTTACAGAAACCTCGCAAGTAAGCAGCCCAAAGGATAGAAATCCCATTTATCGAACATGGCATATTATGGTGTGATTGAGAAAATATGGGAACTAGTATGCATCAACATTAGGGTCTCATTGTTCAAATGCAAGTGGGTTAATAACAATGCTGGTGTATCCATCGATGAGTTTGGTTTTATAATTGTAGACTTGAGCAAGACCCATTCTACTACTGATCCTTACATCCTTTCTTCACAGACTACTCTGGTCTTTTATGTTGTAGAACCATGCGATACTAGCAAATCAATGGTTATTCACAGGAAGAGTAAATTCATTGGAGAGGTTAGTTCATTTTCAGTGTTCGACATTGTTCCACAAACTCTATCCAGCACCAGTAATGTTGTCCGAGACATTTGAGATGCCACTAGCTTTGAGTAGGGACCATGAGAAGGCGGTGTGGAATGAAACGCACACCAAATTAGAGAAGAAGAGGAGGAGGAAGAAGACCTAGCGTTGGCATCGCTAACCCTCGTTCAACTTACTATGTTGAATGTTTATGTCACAGACCTTTGTTTATAAATAGGGAAATCACTATAACCATTTTGTAGGGAAATATTTAACATTGAAAGTGCCGGGAATCAGGGTTACCGATGTCGCACGTCATACCGGACCTGAATTTTGTTAAATCGATAGGTAACTACTGACATCGCACATAAGGTTTGCATTATATCAGTGCCTAATTCCATAAAAATATGCTACACCACAATCATTTTGGTAACCCCTTAGAATTACCAAAGCCTAACCCAAGAAACAAGTGTGATGTCACACCTAGACCTAAAACTTGCCATAGGCTGACTACTTAACAATTGAAGCTAGAACTCAGAATGATCCACCTAACGATTCATTTTGAGTTAGCATCAACATATAACTTGGACATACATTGATAACAGAACATACATCATCACTAATGGAAACATTATAACAAAATATCCTTCTCCAAAATATATCAAAATAACAAACAAAATACTAAAATGATTTAGTTTAGTTAACAATAATCAAACACAATTAATTATTCATGGCCTGGGTTGATCAGCCTCCTCCTCATCGCTATTGTTAGGGTAATCAATCTCCCTCGCGGTCTTTCCCATCTCCATGTTGTCCCCATCCTCCTCTATCGAAGACCCAAACCTATCACGACTCACAGTCTCATCTGACTCGCTGCTCAACGAATCCGACTCATCCTTATCATTATCACCCGGCTCTTCCTCAGCTTGTTGCTTAGTTGGTTTGGTAGGAGTGACTAGGTGATTGACTATCAGGTTATTTCTAGCGATACCACCTCGCATCTCCATATCTGCGTAATCACTCTTGATTTGCTCCATGTCACGGGTGTTGCAGTGCACTGTAGCCATAATTCCAGCCATGTCCCTCGACAAAATGCCCACACATTCTATTTAAGTCTTTAAAAAAGAGAAGTAAAATAATACCAATTAATTATGTATACATGTAATAAAATATAAAAGGTTGAAATACATACCAGATCGGGGAGTGCAGGGTTGGGCTCCAAACGCGACTCGGTGGTGGACAATGGGAGAGCTTCGATTTTGGGTATCGAATGGTCCTCGGGATTGGTCTTGGGGAGGTTGTGATCTAACCACACCACATTCACACAATGCCAATTATTTTTCTTGAAGAAGCTATTGTTGTAGTACTTGGGGTTGACCTGATTAGAATCTTCTTCTTCTCGATGATGGTAGTGATGACATTGCCTTATTAGAGGGCACTACTATTCTATTCCGTGAAAGGTCACATGGCATATGCCCCATTTGTTTAGATGTAACGGATTATTGTCAGTTGAGGCATGGAAGTAAGACAATGTACCCTGGGCACCAGAGATGGCTTCCAAAATGTCATCGGTGGAGGAATATACGTGATAAATGCAATGGAAAGGTAGATTTGTTGCCCCTCCTCCCGTGTTAACAAGTGCGTCAATCTTGTACATGTTGCGAGATGTACGTAACTACTTCGGTAAGAGGAAGAGGAAACCTAAGGTTTCCGGTAGTTGAAAAAGCGGTCCATATTCTTCGAACTACCGTATTGAGAGATACTTGACATCCGACACTGTTTGGACATGATACATATTTAAAAATAATATATGTGACAATTTGGTTTGTACTTTGATGAATACCCTGGGTAAGACAAATGATGGTGTCAAGTCTAGGAAAGATATGGTCAAAATGAGAATTAGACCTGATTTGGCCCTGGTGGCATAGGAGAGAAAGACGCACTTGCCCGCAGTTTGTTACACACTTTCAAAAGCTGAGAAAGAATTGATATGTTCTAGCCTAAAAGTTATGGATGTCCCAATGGTCTATTCATCTCAGGTAAGCAATCTGGTGACCGATGTGGGATTGAGATTGGGGAGTATGAAATCGCACGCACGATTCACATTGTTTGATTCAAGAATGTCTCTCGGTTGCAATCATATCCATCTTTCTAACTCACGTTAGGAAGTGCATTACCCGGATGTGTTTCTTCTTCAAAGAAATTTGTTGTAAAGAAATTAGGTGTCGAAAATTAGAGGAATTGCAGGAGGAAATAGTTATCGCTTTGTGCGAGTTGGAGATGTATTCCCCCCTTCATTATTTGACATAATGGTACATTTATTGGTTCATGTTGTATGGGAAATATTGATTTGTGGTCCCATTTATCTTCGATTGATGTATCCATTCGAGAGATATATGAAGATATTTAAGAGTTATTTAAAAAAATCAATTTCACCCGGATGCTTGTATAGTGCAGAGATATGTGACCGAGGAGGAGCAGAATACTGCATGGAACTATTGAAGAATGAAGAGTTGGTTGGTGTACCAAAATTGCACCATAGAGAGAGAGATTGGGTGGCAAAGGTTTACGAAAAAGAATAACTCAGGTATTAACCCATGACGAGTTGATGAGAGTGCACTTGTATGTCTTGCGCAATTCAGATGTGGTTCGCCCCTATGTGGATATGTACATGGTCTCTATCAAAAAGCGTCACCCCGGTTGGTCGGAGAAGCAAGTACTTACAGAATACAATCACACTTTCATTGATTGGTTATGACAAACAGTAGTCAGAGAAAGTCACGGTGAAACCTTGAACTAGTTAGCCTTCATGCCTTATGCTACTACGATTTCTTTCATTGGCTATGACATTAATGAGTTTACCATCTCAACCCTTGAATGAGACACACACACCGCAACTTAAAATAGTGACGTTAGCATAGTTGCGGAAGTGTTACATGTCAACAGCGCAAAGGATAGAAATCCAGTGTACGGGAACATGTTCTACTGTGGGGTGATTGATGAAATTTGGGAATTTGTCTACAAATGTTTTAGGGTCCCAATTTTCAAATGCAAATGGGTGGACAACAATGCAGGTGTATCGATCGAAGGCATAGGTTTTACAGTCGTCGACTTGAGTAAGATATGTTCGACTGGTGATCTTTACATCTTTGCTTCACAGGCTACACAAGAGTTCTATGTTGGCAATCTATGCGATTCTAGTAAATCAGTGGTCATTCAAGGAAAAAGTCAATTTGTAGGGGAGGTTAGTCCATCTTCAATGTCTGACATTATTCCACAAAATCTACTCAGCTTAAGTAATGTCGGCCAAGAAGAGATAATTGGGGTGGAGCTAGCATTGAGGAGAGACCAAAAGAAAGGCGTGTGGATTGAATGACATCCCAAGTCGAAGAAGAAGAGGAGGAATAATACAAATTATATGTAGAAAACATGTTAACAAACCTTGTAGAATGTTTATTTTTTTATTTAGTTGTTTATGTATTTGTTAAATCAATTGGCATTCCAATTTTGATTTAAATCACATAAGTGATGGCTTTAGATTGATATTGATAACATCACTATATTATTAGATTGCCAAAATGGTATGAACAATCTCTCACTAGCAACATCGCACATGGACCTTGTGCTCTTGAAAAGAAGAGATGTCGACGTCGCACACAACGTCGACAAGGGAGTCGATCAGAGACAGTGACTAAATGGACTTAAATGATTTCATTCATTCAAACTCACATATATATTGGCAAGTTATCGGGTAACCCAAATAGTAAGCATCAATATATGTGCGACTTTGCATGCTATAAATTGCAGTTCAATTGACAGCTATCAAATATAAACCATAACTTGGAATGAAAAACTACAAGTCCTTATTCCAAGTTCATAGAAGCCAAGAAAATATAAAACACATTAGCCATATTACCTTGTATTCTACCATTAGCAAATAAGAGGAAAACATAATTAAATTTTAGCGTACGATCGCAAACAACACATATCCAATCCAACAAAATGCAACACAATTCATTGTTTACAAGCAACATCCACAACTACTAACAATTCATCATAGATTATACAAAGGCAATCAATGGTTGAAATTGGGTATTATGGGCTCCATATCATCCTCTGTCGAACTATAAGTAGCCCCCAAATCCTCATTCTCCTTAACCACACCCTTGGTACCATTGTTGGGAGACCTCGAATTCTCACTGGAATTTGATTCTTCTTCATTAGTGGCCAGTGCATTAGATTATTTATCCTCGAACTCCTCCGAATCTTCATCTTGCACTTGCACTTGCACATTTCTTCCACCACTAAGAAGTACCCTCATGGCCGCCGACTCTGCCAAGATCCTTTGTTGGTTTCATTCCAAACGTAGCGCAAGCTCCTTGGTCTTGGCCATGCCCTTCAATAGCATATATTCCATGAACTTTGTTTAAGTCCTGACAGAACAAAAATTATGTCTATATCATTCTTGTTAAATTGACGTAATAAATCATAATTAAGAATGAACAAAAAATGACAAAAATTTTCATACCAGTTCGTGGGCCAAGAATGAAAAGTGTAAGATGTCCAGCGGTGGAGTGCAATAGAGTAGCCTCATTGCCTGGGGTGGATGTCTGATCAAGATTAGCATTGGAGATGCTGCGATCAATCCAAGCCCCCACCTACCAGTGCGAATGCTTTTGGCAAAAGTAGTTCCCATCATAGTACCTCAGCCCGATCTTCTGCGTAAATCAGATGCGAACATCCTGCTTGTCCATTAGGCCAGTGATTATGTTGCCATTTGGGAAGGTCTGACTCTTCTGCGTGATAGACACAGTGTGCATCTCTTGGATGAAGTTGTAACCAAGGTCAATAACCTTGTTCTCCGCAATGTACCAGAAGAGGACTGTGACGTTAATCATAGGCTTAGAAGGATGGCCAGTCGGGATGAGGCATTGGACAATGATTTTGTAAATCATTCGCTGCTTGAGATCCAATACATAAATCTTGATGACCCTAGGCATGAAGACAATGTTGCCCACTCTAATCTTGAAATAATTTTCCACCATTCGGTTGGGGTTCAGGGCCCCTTGACTGATTGTCTTCGGGGACCCTATTAGGCCACAAGTCCTGGCACCAGAGGCGGAGTCTTTCAACCAGGTTCTCTTCATCTGCACCAATTATGCACCCCGATTACCTTGTTGATCACTTCACTAGTTAACTACATAACCTCTCCGTTCACTCTGGTCTTGTATTTCCTGGTACTCTAACAATCAAAGTTCGAATAGAACTCTTTCATCTCATTCTCATAGGTGGAATTGTCCAAGAAAATTATCCCCTCAATCCTTACGCTTTGAATGGCCCGAGGAATACGCCTAGGTGGAATCGCTACACATCCTCGGCCTTTATGACCCTTCCTCCTTAATCCTCCTTTTGCTGACTAACTGGTAGCACTTTTCACCTTTCTCAGTGAAAAACTGCTTGTCATTGAAGGTAGGCAGTAAGGGGGGGGGGGGTTAGTGACGTTCATTTTTTTGGACCGGGAGGATGCCTCTCCACTTCCCTTAGCCTGTAACATTTTGTACTCTGCTTCACTAGCATCTGCAGGATATTTTTATATACAGTAATCAGTAATATGTACATATATTTACTAATGAAGGTGATGGTATGACCGAACTCGCTACCATATCACTAACAAATTGGTTCAGTAGAATATATTATGCGACATCGCACATTTATGTGATTTTGATTGTGCGACATCGGAAAGTGTGTCGACTTGACCAACTAGTTACCGATATTTAATCGAATGGTAAAAAATGGCAATCTATCTATCACACATGACCGACTCCATCAACACTTATGACACATATATGCTGAAATCATATTTTTGCCCACCACATCCACCCCATTTCATCCAATCGTTTAAGAACAATGTGAAACACTAACCAAAGAGACCTGAAACCTAATCAATCATAACCAAAAAGTAAGAAAACATTGTAATTAGAATTAGAACAATACATTTAGATAAACAAAAAATTATAACAAAACATTTAATAAACAAATGGGAGAGAATTGGTTCAAAATCTAACCTTATCTAGGGTTCGACAAAAATGTGGCTATGGGCATCGGTTGTGATGAATGATGATGAACAATGGATTATGGTGTTTATATGTAGGCGATTTGGAGGTTGGATTTGTCGGTTATATGACGGATTATTTGTTGATGTTCGAGCCGTTTGAATATGCGACATCGATTTATGGAATGCAAATGAGTAGAGTTTCGACAGTTTAAATACTCAGAGCCATACAATGTTGTTTAATCAATCTTTGAGACATCACATATATGTTGTATGCCTAATTGATATTATCGAATGATGACCGATTAAGTGATTGACGTTGCAGAGTATAGGTACTGGGCCAAATAAGACAACAGGCCCAATGGTCTTAACAATTTGGACTTGGTTAGCAGTGGGTTAAAACCCGAGTAAATGAGGTAACTATTCAAAACCATCTTAATCAACTGGAACCTGATAACTCAGCGACATCGCAGATTGCAATGGGCCATAAATCATTTTTCGAACCAAATTCATAAACATAGTAGCCCAAATGCAATGCCCTGAGTAATTAATTTTAAAATATTTTAACTTATCATATTTAATGGTTAAATAGTATAAATCATGATAATAATCTGGACCGGTTCTTAATTAACCACGAGCTATTGTTGCAGGGTTCCGTTAGCGTAGCTCAAATCGATAACATTGAGGAAGCTGTACAACTCATTACTCTGCAGTCTTAAATGTGATTGTCTATGACCACCTATCCGCAATGTTAACAGTCGAGCAAGTCTATGTCAAACTGTTACTCGTGTACCACGGTTGAATGTTTGTGTAATTGAAAGGAAAACCAAAAGGAAAAGGGTTGACTATTCTGGGCTATAACTGGAGTACTCTACGTAATTGGTATAACTAGTTTCAAACAGTTTCGAGTAACGTTACCTATACATGGTCCTCGATAATCCTGACAATTGAACCAGTACTATTCAAAAGATTACTTGGAAAGTAGGATTGACTATTCTGGGTGATAACAGGGGAATCCTTCTTAATTGCTATAACATATAAAAAATATTTTCGAGTTACATTGCCTATACCAGGCCCTCGACAATCTTGACAGTTGAACCAGTACTGTTCAAAACATTAATTAAGTGGAAGAATTGATTGTTCTTGGGATAACGGGAGAACCCTACGTAATTGCCAAAACTGATATCCAACATTTTTTTAGTAACGTTGCCTATACATGACCCTCAACAATCCTGAAAATTGAACCAGTACTGTTCAAAAGATTACTTGTGTAGTAGGATTGATTATTCTTGGGAATAACGGGAGAACCCTTCTTAATGGTTATAACTGATATAAAATATTCCGAGTAGTATTGCTTGGCAATCTTAACAATTGAACCAGTACTATTCAAAACATTACTCGTGTGGAAGGATTGACTGTTCGTGGGGATAATGGGAGAACCCTACGTAATTTCCATAACTTATATCAAACAGTTTTGAGTAACGTTGCCTATACATGGCCTCGACAATCTTGATAATTGAATCATTACTGTTGAAATCATTACTTGTGTAGTAAGATTCATTGTTCTTTGATTCAACCAGAAAACCCCCTTAAATGGTATAATTGATATTTACTTGTTTCGAATAACATTTGATAATACATGCCCTAAACACAACCAATAATATTGAAATAGTAATGTTCATCCCATCACTAGTGTAATAGGATTGATGTTGTAACTGAGAATCAGATGTAACCGATCATCGACATATATAAATATATATCCTATAACAATTGTGAAAGGGTTGACATTACCGATTGGCGAAAAATTCACAAAACTCAATTTATCAAGTCAAACATATTTATGAACTCCTTGAATAATATCGGCTACATCTGACGATGAACATCATGTAATTTCCATTATGGAACTGATAATGGAATATCTAGGGATACCCTAGTTAACAACGTCACACATAACTTCACTTATACCGATCAGGTAACAAATAGATACCGAATTCGTACAAGATCTTGAAATTGGTCATTTAGTCCATCTGAGGGCCCATTACAAGAGTGCCAACCATGTTAAGCTTGCGGTGTTGGATTACACTCCGTGTACCCCGATATTTGACCAACCATTATGTGATGTCGTACGTTCTTAGAAAATGGGCCTATTGGGCCGATGTTGATCCACTTGAAGACCTGAACTTAACATTCGCATGACCCTTGCGGCGTCGCAAGCCTGGAGGGAGAATACATTTATACGCCACACTTAGGAATAAAAGGCTCAAAAATAATTTGAAAAGGTCTTCATTTCCAAATATGGCGCCCTCCACCCTCTAAGACCAAAATTTCTTCATCTCCATTTTCTTCCTCCTCCAATCTATCAAACACCAAAAACCTTCAAATCCATCTCCCTCGTAGAGGCTTAATGGAGAAGCAAAGGGAAAATGATGATGTCACCATAGAGGGGGATTCCATGAAACAAAATTATGGTAATGTTTCATCTTCCAAGCAACACAAACATGATCATATTATCACATTCCTTGGGAATGATTGTTGAATGGGGGTTTGTTGTTGTTATGTGTCTTGGTTTTCATCTATTTTGTTATGTGACCAATACAAGTAGGATTGTGTGGATACTTTAATGATTTTATTTTTTAATGTGTATTGTGTGTAACACTTGTTAAAGTTTTCAAATGGTGGTTATTTGATATGGAAATGGCATGGCATGTTTTATTTTCTTCATTTGTTTTATTCAAATGAAGATTATCTTTGAAAGAGAACTATGTAGTGTGTCACCTAATGGATGATATAGTGTTGTGTCAAATTCTTTCATTATGAGCATATTTGTAGCTTCATTTTGTGTGATTAATTAAATTAGTGTTGTGGATGATATATTGTTGTGTGATAAATTGAATTCATTTTTAGACTGTGGAATGATGATCCACGAAAAGAGAAAATGGCCCCAAGGAGTGAGATATGGTAATGTATGGAAAAGACATAAGCAGGGTCGGGGTAGTGCTGTTTGCAAGAAATTAATAGACATGGTGAACAAGGGTATCAAATGTGCAATGAAATTTGACCACATAAAAAATGTGATAGGCTAAGAAAGAAATTGGTGGTCTAGTTACGTAGGATTGATTGTAAGGACAAAGGTAGACATATTATTGTAAGAGTCATGGCATCAGCTCATTGATGCTTACAAGGAATATCTATGGAAGGCCCTTGAGTTAGCCTTCGAAATTGAGTGTGAAGAGATGGCAAAGTTGAAAAGTAGAACAATACAACGCTTTGGCTAGGGATTGCGATTTTGGACAAAGAGAAATTGCAACCCAAGAATTAAGCATCCTTTCATTAGTGAATCGAGCTAGGAGGGTTTCGTTGGAAGAAAGCTTGCGGACGAAGAATCAGTAAGAA
>JAULKM010111737.1:0-22841 GCA_032355605.1 Rubia tinctorum
CTCTCACATCCCAAAGCCTAAGATAATCTAAACAACCAACAAACCATAACAAGAATGAGGTATACATATAATGTCAATCTAACTTACTCAACCCAAAAAGCTACCCAATAGACAAATCAAGAGAAGCATAAAATTTCCAATTTCCCTCATTTCTCTCATTTACCTAGGAGTCCTCTCGGGCTTTCATCCTAGCTTCACACTTTTTTCTTTTTCAATGCTCACCCTCACCTTTTTACACACAATTTGGCCTCTCATTTTTGTATAGGTTGCCCTTTCAGGTTTTCAACCTATCCGGGCCTCCCACTTTTGCCTAAGTTGCCCTCCCGGGTTTTCAACTTAGTGGGCTTCTCTTTTTTTCTTTAATTAAAAAAAAGTCCTCTCAAAAAAGCTATTTTCTACTACTAACTAAACCACTGATGAGACATCAAATGCATGTATTTTCCAAAGCATTTAACATCTCTTTTATTATCTATTTGTTGGAAGATTGCTAGATTTAGGTGGGTTTACATCATAAGGGGTTTAGATAACTGTTTTTGGTTTTCATATCTAAATCCTTCATTTTGTAACCTAGGTTGAGTATAATGGATTTTTGGTCCTTACGAGCATCTAGATTCCTTTTTGTGAGCTTAATTTGTAGATTGGTCGTAAGCAATTTGGAGTATTTTGTTGAAGGCCATTCGCAAGAATGGTAGAAGGTTGAAGGCCATGAGTCAAAAGTGGTAGAAGATAAAATGATCGGAGAAGGAAGACAAAGAAGCGGAGGAATTGTGATCCGGAAGTTTGAACCAAGTTTTGAGAATTATCCGAGAAAAACCAGCCTCTAAGGATTGCACCATTGGATTCGTCTTCTCAAACACTATAAAATCGACTACAAGAACTCCCTAATAGGATCAACGGTTCACCCGTGGCGACTAACCGAAGACCGGTCGGGTGAAGAAAAAACGAGCGCGCGGCCTGGGTGCAAGACCGCGCGCCCGATGCCAAGGCAAACGCCCGGCTCAGACAAAAGAACGCACGGGCAGCTCCTGACCGCGCGCGCCCACGCATTAACCGTGCACCACCGCTGAATCATCCTCGTGCAAGATCGAGCCCAGATTCGAGCGGTCTCCACGCGGCCGCTCCTTGCCCCCGTGCGCAGCCTCCGCGCGGCCCGCTCCCTCTTCTCCATGGATGACCCCGACTTGCCAAACTATCTACCTAGTTGTATTTAGTAAGCATATTGGGCTTTAAATAGTATTTTTGAGAGGTACGGCGACGACCTCCCAAATTTTGGCGCCGCTGCCGGGGAAGAGGCGTATATTTTTTTTAAGTGTTTAGGTGTATTATGTGTGAGTATTTGCTACTTATTTTTTTTATTTCCTTTTTCTCTTTGGTTGTTTTTGTTCGGAGTAGGTATTGCTTGAGTTCTTTGTGAACTTTTATTGAGAATCCTTGCAATATCATTCCAAATTTTTGAAAAAATAAATTATGGAACATCTCACCTTGAGGGAACTCAGGATGAGAAGAGAGGCTCAACAAGAAATGTTTGGTGGGATTTTTCATTCTAACCATCCTACGGAATGTTGCTACATGTTGAGGGATAGGCACTATGAGGAAGAAAGAATCGTTGGTTTTGAAAACCAAGGGTATTATGAAGAGTGCTATCAAGAAGATGGAGTTGATGGTTTTCAAGGGCAAGAAGCTCAAGAATGGTATCCGTACTACAATTCTTACAATCCGGAGTGGAGTGGTAATCCAGATTTGTGTTATGAGAATGAGCCAGACAACCAATATTACGAGCAGTATAGTTATCCCCCACCACCTTCCACCATACCCCAAAACCAAGGCCAAGAAGAAGGTTCAAGTTTGACTAACGTATAGATTACAAATATATTAGCAACCTTAACCCGGTTATCCGAGATTAATGAGGAAGTTGAAACTCAACATTCCTTAAGACTCGAGCCTTTGGAGGGGCAAATGAGAAATATGATGGAAGTCGTGATCCGTTTGGAAGCTCATTATTTCGAAGATACACCACCCCAAGTCGAACTTGAAGATACAATGAGTGAGGTCACCTTGACAAATGAGTTCAAGTTCGAAGGGGATGAGGATTTGGTGGTTGAATGCAATGAAGTTGAGGAAGAGGTGATCGTGCTACATCCGCTGCCATCATCACCCCTACCCCCACCTAGTGAACCAACTCCACCATTTTTGGAAGTTTGAAGGAGATAAGAGAGGAGCCAAATGACCATCCCAAGCCTCCTAATCACCCTACTCTTTTGAAACCAACTCCACCTCAACAAGACTTTCCTCTTGAATTTTTTACCCCACCTCTCTACTTTTGGATACTCATGGTGAAGGGGTTAAAACCTTCACCATATAGATAACATTAGGGTCGTGCCAATGACCTTAAATATATGGAGCTTCTTGGGAGGCAACCCAAGATTTTAAGTTAGGCTAGTATTTTCCTTTTCTTGAAAAAAAATCAACCATGTCCTCAAACCCTTATCCAAAACCCAAAAAAATACAACCACAATCTACCACCAGAAACCACCACAAAAACCACCATCTAGGAGTACTACTATTTGTTGTTTTTTGTGGATGTTCATTGTACTTGCATAGTTGTGGATTTGTAGTGGATGGGTCAAAGTTGCATATTGGGCAGAGTTCGGAAAGATGGAGGAGGAACATTCATTGAGGAGTGAGCATTGCTACCGCCGGGAAGGACCTTAAGGTCCTAGTTGTGAGTATTTATTTTTCTTTCTCCCTTATTTCTTTTCATTGTCCTTTGGTTCACATTGAGGACAATGTGTGTTTCAAGTGTGAGGGAAGAGAAATATATCTCATTGTATTGTATTGTAGTGTGCATATGCTCTACTTTGATTTATTTTGTTTTAAAAACAAAATTCCCGCTAAGTTGGAAACCGAGAGGGAAACTTAGGCAAAAGTGGGAGGTTCGGATAGGTTAAAAACCTGAATGGTCAACCTATGCAAAAATGAGAGGCCAAATTGGGTGGAAAAGGTGAGGGTGAGCATTGAAAATAAAGTGTGAAGCTAGGATGAAAACTCGAGAGGGCTCCTAGGCAAAAATGAGAGAAAATGAAAATTTTATGCTTCTCTTGATTTGTCTATTGGGTATATTCTTGGGTAGAGTAAGTTAGCTTGACATTATATGTATACCTCATTCTTGCTATGGTTAGTTGGTTGTTTAGATTATCTTAGGCTTTGTGATGTGAGAGCTTGAGAGGTTCTTATATCTTGGGGGTTTGGGTAACCTAGGAATAAGATGTTGGGTGTTTTGGGAAAACCTTTACATACTAGTTTACGCTTAGCACTTTGCTTGTTCTTGTTAACTGGAGGACGAGTAAGGGTTTAAGTGTGGGGGATTTTATGAGACGTCAAATGCATGTCTTTTCCGAAGCTTTTGACATCTCTTTTGTAATCTTTTTGTTGGAAGATTTCTAGATTTAGGTAGGTTTACATCATAAGGGGTTTAGATAACCATTTTTGGTTTTCGCATCTAAATCCTTCATTTTTTAACCAATTTTTAGTCTAATGGATTTTTTAGTCTAATGGATTTTTGTAACCTAATGAAACCTAATTGATATTTGGAGATTCTTTGTTAGGTATTGATAAATAGGGTTTTCACAAGTGCATCACCCTGTTTCACACATACCCTTCTATGGTAGTTCGAGATATTACCAATATTCATCAGCGGTTAGATTTCCTCACCTAATATTTCTTCAGTATGAATTTTTTTCATCTAGTACGTTGTTAAAACATGATAGAAACTAATCCAGGAATTCAAACTTTCCCAAGTAGGAATGACTGCCTCTTAGCATCTGCTCTTGATTCTTTCGGTTACTTCGAGATATTGCCAATATTCATCCACGGTTCAAATTCCTTACCTAATAATGTTTAACTACAAGTTTTTTTCCATCAAGAACTTGGATGGAAGATGATAAAAATGATGCCAGGCATTCGATCTTTCCCAACTTGCAATCAATCACTTTTAGCATGTGCTCTTGATTCTTCGAACTAGAGTTACATGGATTTATTATAGATTGTGGTTGATTTGAGTCACCCATTCTTCCTTCATGAGGACTTCAAGTTGGATTTGTATATGTCCAGGTAGGACCATAGCCACACATCATTATTCCTCTTTGTCAGCAAAGTTAGAATATCCCGATTCAAACGCATGACTTTGATTGTTAATGCTATAAGTATGAGTTTTTTTTTGCCAGAAGGTTCTACCAACCGACCTCAATTTCACAAATAAGTCACTCATTGATACGTTATGATGAAGCTTAATTGATATTTGGAGATTCTCCATTACTTCTTTGATAAATAGGTTCTTCACAAGTGCATCACCTTCTTGCGCACCAACCCTTCTCATGGTTAGTTTGAGATATTAAAAATATTAATATACGGTTAGATTTTCTCTCTTCATATTGCTTCAGTATGAGTGTTTTTCATCAAGTACAATGTTTAAACATGATAGAAATGAATCCAGGCATTCAAACTTTTCCAAGTAGGAATGCCTGTCTTCTAGTATGTGCTCTTGATTCTTTCATGGTTACTTCAAGATATTGCTAATATTCATTCGTTGTTCAAATTCCTTACCTAATATTGTTTAAGTATGAACGATGCCCGGAATGACTGTCTCCTAGCATGTGCTCTTGATTCTTTCATGGTTACTTCGAGATATTGCCAATATTCATCCTCGGTTCAAATTACTTACCTAATATTGTTTGAGTACGAGTGTTTTTCTATCAAGGACTTGGATGGAAGATGATACAAATGATGCCTGGCATTCAATATTTCCCAAGTTGCAATCAGTCACTTTTAGCATGTGCTCTTGATTCTTCGAACTAGAGTTACATGAATTTTCGATAGATTGTGGTTGATTTAAGTCACCCATTCTTCCTTCATTAGGAATGAAGTTGGATTTGTATATGTCTAGGTAGGACCATAGCCGCCCATCATTGTTCCTCTTCCTTGGGAAAGTTAGAAGATCACGAGTCAAACGCAGGCCTTTGATTGTTAAAGCTGTAGGATGGGGTCTTTTTTGGACAAAACGTTCTACCAACTGACTTTGGTTGCACAAATTAGTCACTCATTGATACTTTATGAGGAAGCTTAAATGATATTTGGAGATTCTCTATTAGTTCTTTGATAAATAGGTTTTTAACAAGTGCATCACTCAATTGCAGACAAACCCTTCTCATGGTTAGTTCGAGATATTACCAATATTCATCCACGGTTCAAATTCCATACCAAATATTTTTGAACTACTAGTGTTTTTCCATCATGGACTTGGATGGAAGATGATACAAATGATGTATGTCATTTAATATTTCCAAAGTAGCAATCAGTATCTTTTAGCATATACTCTTGATACTTTGAACTAGATTTACATGGATTTCTAAAAGATTGTGGTTGATTTGAGTCACCCATTCTTCATTTATTGGGACTGAAAGTGGAATTTTTATATGTTTGGGTAGGACCACAGCCTCCCATTATTGTTCCTCTTCCTCGGCAAAGTTAGTAGATCCCGAGTCAAACACAAGCCTTTGATTGTTAAAGCTGTAGGATGGTGTCTTTTTTGGCCTGAAGGTTCTACAAAACGACCTTGGTTTTACAAATAAGTCACTCATTAATACTTTATGATGAAGCATAATTGATATTTGTAGATTCCCTGTTAGGTTTTGATAAATAGGTTTTTTACAAGTGTGTAACCCTATTTCACACATACCCTTCTATGGTAGTTCGAGATATCACCAATATTCATTCGCGGTTAGATTTCCTCACCTTAAATTGCTTCAGTACGAGTTTTTTTCATCAAATATGTGGTTAAAACATGATAGAAACAAATCCAGGCATTCAAACTTTCCCAAGTAGGAATGACTGCCTCTTAGCATGAGCTCTTGATTCTTTCATGGTTACTTCGAGATATTGCCAATATTCATCCAAAATTAGAATTCCTTACATAATATTGTTTAACTACAAGTTTTTTTCCATCAAGCACTTGGATGGAAGATGATACAAATGATGCCTGGCATTCAATCTTTCCCAAGTAGAAATCAGTCTCTTTTAGCAAGTGCTCTTGATTCTTTGAACTAGAGTTACATGGTTTCTGATAGATTGTGGTTTATTTGAGTACCCCAATCTTCCTTTATTAAGACTACAAGTTATATTTGTAAATGTCTAAGTAGGACCATAGCCGCCTATCATTATTCCTCTTTCTCAGCAAAGTTAGAAGATCCCGAGTCAAACGCAGGCCTTCGATTGTTAATGCTGTGGAAAAGAGTCTTTTTTGGCCAGAAGATTCTACCAACCAACCTCGATTTAACAAATAAGTCACTCATTGATACGTTATGATGAAGCTTAATGGATAATTAGAGATTCTCCGTTCGTTCTTTGATAAATAGGTTCTTCACAAGTGCATCACCCTCTCGCACACCAACCCTTCTTATGGTTAGTTGGAGATATTACGAATATTAATCTTCGATTAGATTTTCTCGCATCATATTGTTTCAGTATGAGCGTTTTTCATCAAGTACATTGTTAAAACTTGATAGAAATGAATCCAGGCATTTAAACTTTTCCAAGTAGGAATGACTGTCTTCAAGCATGTGCTCTTGATTCTTTCATGGTTACTTCGAGATATTGCCAATATTCATTCGTAGTTCAAATTCCTTACCTAATATTGTTTAAGTACGAATTTTTCTATCAAGGTAATGGATGGAAGATGATACAAATGATTCCTGGTATTAAACATTTCCCAAGTAGCAGTCAGTCTCTTTTGGCACGTGCTCTTGATTCTTTGAGCTAGAGTTACATGGATTTCCGATAGATTGTTATTGATTTGAGCCACCTATTATTCTTTATTAGGAATAAAAGGTTGATTTATATATGTTTGGGTAGGACCTCAGCCGCCTATCATTGTTTCTCTTCCTTGGCAAAGTTAGAAGATCCTGAGTCAAAGCAGGCCTTTGATTGTTAAAGCTGTAGGATGAGGTCTTTTTTGGCCTGAAGGTTCTACCAACTGGCCTTGGTTGCTCAAATAAGTCACTCCATGATAATTTATGATTAATCTTAATTGATAATTGGAGATTCTTTGTTAGTTGTTTGATAAATAGGTTTTTCACAAGTGCATCACCCTATTTCACACCAACCCTTCCATGGTAGTTCGAGATATTACCAATATTCATATACGGTTAGATTTCCTCGCCTCATATTGCTTTAGTATGAGTATCTTTCATCAATTACATGTTTAAAACATGATAGAAATGAATCCAAGAATTCAAACTTTCCCAAGTAGGAATGACTGTCTTCTAGCATGTGCTCTTGATTCTTTCATGGTCACTTCGAGATATTGCAATTATTCGTCCGCGGTTTGAATTCCTTACCTAATATTCTGTAATTATGAATGTTCTTCCATCAAGGACTTGGATGTAAGATAATACAAATGATGTCTGTCATTCAATCTTTCCCAAGTAGCAATCTGTCTCTTTTAGCACGTGCTCTTGATTCTTTGAACTAGAGTAATATGGATTTTTGATAGATTGTGGTTTATTAGATTCAGACATTCTTCAGTCATTAAGATTGAAAGTATGATTTGTATATGTCTAGGTAGGACTACAGCTGCCCATCATTGTTCACCTTCCTCGTCAAAGTCAGAAGATCCCGAGTCAAACGTAGGCCTTTGATTGTTAAAGTTGTAGGATGAGGTCATTCTTGGCTTGAAGATTCTACCAACCGACATCGGTTTCACAAATAAGTCACTCATTGATACGTTATAATGAAGCTTAATTGATATCTGGAGGTTCTTCTTTAGTTCTTTGATAAATAGGTTCTTCACAAGTGCATCACCCTCTTGCACACCAACCCTTTTCATGGTTAATGTTTTTATAATATGCTCTTGATTCTTTCATGGTTACTTTGAGATATTGCCAATATCCATCCATGGTTCAAATTCCTTACCTAATAATGTTTAACTACAAGTTTTTTTCCATCCAGAACTTGGACGGAAGATGATACAAATGATGCCAGGCATTCAATCTTTCCCAAGTTGCAATCAGTCACTTTTAGCATGTGCTCTTGATTCTTCGAACTAGAGTTACATGGATTTATAATAGATTGTGGTTGATTTGAGTCACACATTCTTCCTTCTTGAGAACTTCAAATTGGATTTGTATATGTCTAGGTAGGACCATATCCGCACATCATTATTCCTCTTCCTCGAAAAAGTTAGAATATCCATATTCGAACGCATGACTTTGATTGTTAATGTTATAGGAAGGAGTCTTTTTTGGCCAGAACACTCTACCAACCGACCTCAGTTTCACAAATAAGTCAATCATTGATACGTTATGATGAAGATTAATTGATATTTGGAGATTCTCCATTAGTTCTTTGATAAATAAGTTCTTCACAAGTGCATCACCCTCTTGCACAACAACCCTTCTTATGGTTAGTTCGAGATATTACCAATATTAACATACGGTTATATTTTCTCGCCTCATATTGCTTCAGTATGAGTGTTTTTCATCAAGTACATTGTTAAAACATGATAGAAATGAATCCATGCATTCAAACTTTCCCAAGTAGGAATGACTGTCTTCTAGTATGTGCTCTTGATTCTTTCATGGTTAATTCGAGGTATTGCTAATATTCATTCCTGGTTCAAATTCCTTACCTAATATTGTTTAAGTATGAACGATGCCTGGAATGACTGTCTCCTAGCATGTGCTCTTGATTCTTTCATGGTTACTTCGAGATATTGCCAATATTCATCCGCGGTTCAAATTCCTTACCTAATATTATTTGAGTACGAGTGTTTTTCTATCAAGGACTTGGATGGAAGATGATATGAAGATGCTTGGCATTCAATATTTCCCAAGTGGAAATTAGCCTCTTTTGGCATGTGCTTTTGATTCTTTGAACTAGAGTTACATGGATTTCCGATAGATTGTGGTTGATTTGAGTCACCCATTCTTCCTTCATTAGAAATGAAGTTGGATTTGTATATGTCTAGGTAGGACCACAGCCGCCCATCATTGTTCCTCTTCCTCAGGAAAGTAAGTAGATCACGAGTCAAACGCAGGCCTCTGATTGTTAAAGCTGTAGGATGGGGTCTTTTTTTTGGCTAAAAAGTTCCACCAACCGACCTTGGTTGCACAAATTAGTCACTCATTGATACTTTATGATGAAGCTTAATTGATATTTGGAGATTCTCTATTAGTTCTTTGATAAATAGGTTGTTAACAAGTGCATCACTCAATTGCACACCAACCCTTCTCATGGTTAGTTCGAGATATTAACAATATTCATCGGCGGTTCAAATTCTTTACCAAATATTGTTGAACTACGAGTGTTTTTCCATCATGGACTTGGATGGAAGATGATACAAATGATTCTTGGCATTCAATCTTTCCAAAGTAGCAATCAGTATCGTTTAGCATGTACTCTTGATACTTTGAACTAGAGTTACATGGAATTCCGAAAGATTGTGGTTTATTTTAGTCACCCATTCTTCCTTTATTGGGACTAAAAGTGGGATTTGTGTATGTTTGGGTAGGACCACAGCCTCCCATCATTGTTCCTCTTCCTCGGCAAAGTTGGTAGATCCTGAGTCATACGCAAGCCTTTGATTGTTAAAGCTGTAGGATGGTGTCTTTTTTGGCCCGAAGGTTCTACAAACCGACCGTGGTTTTACAAATAAGTCACTCATTGATACTTTATGATTAAGCACTATTTATATTTGTAGATTCCCTGTTAGGTTTTGATAAATAGGTTTTTTACAAGTGCGTCACCCTATTTCACACATACCCTTCTATGGTAGTTAGAGATATTACCAATATTCATCTGCGGTTAGATTTCCTCACCTTAAATTGCTTCAGTACGAGTTTTTTTCAACAAGTATGTGGTTAAAACATGATAGAAACAAATCCAGGCATTCAAACTTTCCCAAGTAGGAATGACTGCCTCTTACCATGTGCTCTTGATTCTTTCATGGTTACTTCGAGATATTGCCAAAATTCATCCAAGGTTCAAATTCCTTGCATAATATTGTTGAACTACGAGCATTTTTCATCAACAGCTTGGATGGAAGATGATACAAACGATTCCTGGCATTCAATCTTTCCCAAGTAGCAATCAGTCTCTTTTAGCAAATGCTCTTGATTCTTTGAACTAGAGTTACATGGTTTTTGATAGATTGTGGTTTATTTGAGTCACCCAATCTTCCTTTATTAAGACTGCAAGTTGGATTTGTAAATGTCTAGGTAGGACCACAGCCGCCCATCATTATTTCTCTTTCTCGGCAGAGTTAGAAGATCCCGAGTCAAACGCAGACCTTTGATTGTTAATGCCGTGGGAAGGAGTCTTTTTTGGCCAGAAGATTCTACCAACCAACCTCAATTTAACAAATAAGTCACTCATTGATACGTTATGATAAAGCTTAATGGATATTTAGACATTCTCCGTTCGTTCTTTGATAAATAGGTTCTTCACAAGTGCATCACCCTCTCGCACACCAACCCTTCCCATGGTTAGTTGGAGATATTACCAATAATCTTTGGTTAGATTTTCTCGCATCATATTGCTTCAGTATGAGTGTTTTTCATCAAGTACATTGTTAAAACATGATAGAAATTAATCTAGGCATTTAAACTTTTCCAAGTAGGAATGACTGTCTTCAAGCATGTGCTCTTGATTCTTTCATGGTTACTTCGAGATATTGCCAATATTCATTCGTAGTTCAAATTCCTTACCTTATATTGTTTAAGTACGAGTTTTACTATCAAGGTAATGGATGGAAGATGATAAAATGATTCATGGTATTAAATCTTTCCCAAGTAGCAGCCAGTCTCTTTTGGCACGTGCTCTTGATTCTTTGAACTAGAGTTACATGGATTTCAGATAGATTGTTATTGATTTGAGTCACCCATTCTTCTTAATTAGGACTAAAAGGTGGATTTGTATATGTCTAGGTAGGACCACAGCCGCCCATCATTGTTCCTATTCCTTGGCAAAGTTAGAAGATCCTGAGTCAAACGCAGGCCTTTGATTGTTAAAGCTGTAGAATGGGGTTTTTTTGGCATGAAGGTTCTACCAACCGACCTTGGTTGCTCAAATAAGTCACTCGATGATAATTTATGATGAAGCTTAATTGATATTTAGAGATTCTTTGTTAGTTCTTTGATAAATAGGGTTTCACAAGTGCATCACCCTATTTCACACCAACCCTTCCTTGGTAGTTCGAGATATTACCAATATTCATCTACGGTTAGATTTCCTCACCTCATATTGCTTCAGTATGAGTATCTTTCATCAATTACATGTTTAAAACATGATAGAAATGAATATAAGCATTCAAACTTTCCCAAGTAGGAATGACTGTCTTCTAGCATGTTCTCTTGATTCTTTCATGGTTACTTCGAGATATTGCAATTATTCATCCACGGTTCGAATTCCTTACTAATATTGTGTAATTATGAATGTTCTTCCATCAAGGACTTGGATGGAAGATAATACAAATGATGCCTAACATTCAATATTTCCTAAGTAGCAATCAGTCTCTTTTAGCATGTGCTCTTGATTCTTTGAACTAGAGTTACATGGATTTTTGATAGATTGTGGTTTATTAGATTCATCCATTCTTCAGTCATTAAGACTGAAAGTTGGATTTGTATATGTCTAGGTATGACCACAGCCGACCATCATTGTTCATATTCCTCGTCAAAGTTAGAAGATCCTGAGTCAAACGCCGGCCTTTGATTGTTAAAGTTGTAGGATGAGGTCATTCTTGGCTTGAAGATTCTACCAACCGACATCGGTTTCACAAATAAGTCACTCATTGATACATTATAATGAAGCTTAATTGATATCTGGAAGTTCTTCGTTAGTTCTTTGATAAATAGGTTCTTCACAAGTGCATCACCCTCTTGCACACCAACCCCTCTCGAGATATTGCCAATATTTATCTGCGGTTCAAATTACTTACCTAATATTATTTAAGTACGAGTGTTTTTCTATCAAGAACTTGAATGGAAGATGATACAAATGATGCCTGACATTCAATCTTTCCCGAGTAGCAATCAGTCTCTTTTAGCATGTGCTCTTGATTTGTTGAACTCGAGTTACATGGATTTAAGATAGATTGTGGTTGACTTAAGCCAGCCATTCTTTCTTCATTAGGACTGAAAGTTTTATTTGTATATGTCTTGGTAGCACCACAACCGCCCATCGTTGTTCCTCTTCCTCGACAAAATTAGAAAATCCTGAGTCAAACGTAAACCTTTGATTGTTAAAGTTGTAGGATGGGGTCTTTTTTGGCCTGAAGGTTCTACCAATTGACCTTGGTTGTACAAATAAGTCAGTCATTAATAATTTTTGATGAATATTAATTGATATTTGGAGATTCTCCATTAGTTTTTGATAAATAGGTTTTTCACAAGTGCATAACCATATTTCACACCAACCCTTCTCATGGTAGTTCGAGATTTTTCCAATATTCATCCTCGGTAAGATTCCTCACCCCATATTAATTCAGTAGGAGTGTTTTTCATCAAGTACATGGTTAAAACATGATACAAACAAATCCAGGCACTCAAACTTTCCTAAGTAGGAATGATTGTCTTCTAGCATGTGCTCTTGATTCTTTCATGGTTACTTTGGACATTGCCAATATTCATCCGCGGTTCAAATTCCTTACCTAATATTGTTTAACTACAAGTGTTTTTCCATCAAGAACTTGGATGGAAGATGATACAAATGATGCCTGGCATTCAATCTTTCCCATGTAGAAATCAGTCTCTTTAAGCATATGCTCTTGATTCTCTGAACTAGAGTTACATGGATTTCCAATGTAATGTGGTTGATTTGAGTCAACCATTCTTCCTTTATTAGGGATAAAATTCGGATTTGTATTTATGTTGGTAGGTACACAGCCACCCATTATTGTTCCTCTTCCTCGGAAAAGTTGGAAGATCCTGAGTCAAACGTAGACCTTTAATTTTTAAGACTTTAGGATGGGGTCTTTTTTGGCCTGAAGGTTCTACCAACTGACCTTGGTTTCACAAATAAGTCACTCATTGATACTTTATAATGAAGCATAATTGATATTTGGAGATTCTCTGTTAGTTCTTTCATAAATAGGTTTTTCACTAGTGCATCACCCTATTTCACTCCAACCCTTCTCATGGTAGTTCGAGATATTACCAATCTTCATCCGTGATTCGATTCCTCACCTCATATTAATTCAGTACAAGTTTTTTTCATCAAGTACATGGTTAAAACATGATCGAAACAAATCTAGGCACTCAAATTTTCCCAAGTGGGAATGACTATCTTCTAGCATGTGCTCTTGATTCTTTCATGGTTACTTCTAGATATTGGCAATATTCATCCACGGTTCAAATTCCTTTCCTAATATTGTTTAATTATGACTGTTTCTCTATCAAGGACTTGGATGGAAGATCATACAAATGATACCTGACATTCAATCTTTCCCAAGTAGCAATAAGTCCCTTTTAGCATGTGCTCTTGATTCTTTGAACTAGACTTACATGGATTTCCAATAGATTATGGTTGACTTGATTTAGCCATTCTTCTGTCAATAAGACGGAAAGTTAGATTTTTATATCTCTAGGTATAACCACAACCGCCCATCATTGTTCCTCTTCCTCAGCAAAGTTAGAAGATCTTGAGTCTAACGCAGGCCTTTGATTGTTGAAGCTGTAGGATGGGGTCATTTTTTGCCTGAAGATTCTACCAATCAACCTCAGTTTCAAAAATAAGTCACTCATTGATACGTAATGACGAAGCTTAATTGATATTTGGAGATTATTCATTAGTTCTTTGATAAATTGGTTCTTCACAAGTGAATCACCCACCTGCACACCAACCATTCTCATAGCTAGTTAGAGATATTACCAATATTTATCCGCAGTTAGATTTCCTCATCTCATATTGCTTCAGTACGAGTGTTTTTCAACAAGTATATAGTTAAAAATAATAGAAATGAATCCATGCATTTAAACTTTCCCAAGTAGAAATGACTGTCTTCTAGTACGTGCTCTTGATTCTTTCATGGTTACTTCAAGATATTGCCAATATTCATCTGCGGTTCGAATTACTTACCTAATACTTTTTAACTATGAGTATTTTTACATAAAGGACTTGATTGGAAGATGATACAAACGATTCCTGGCATTCAATTATTCCCATGTAGAAATCATTGTCTTTTAGCATGTGCTCTTGATTCTTTGAACTAGAGTTACATGATTTCCAATAGATTGTGGTTAATTTGAGTCAACCATTCTTCCTTTATTTGGACTGAAAGTTCTATTTGTATATGTCTGGGTAGCTACACAGCCGCCCATCATTGTTACTCTTCCTCGGCAAAGTTAGAAGATCCTAAGTCAAAAGGAGGCCTTTGATTGTTAAAGCTATAGGATAGAGTCTTTTTTTGGCCTGAGGGTTCTACCAACCAACCTTGGTTGCTCAAAAAAGTCACTCATCGATACTTTATGATGAAGCTTAATTGATATTCGGAGGTTCTCTGTTAGTTCTTTGATAAACAGGTTGTTCAAGAGTGCATCACCCTATTACTTACCTAATATTGTTTGATTGTTAAAGTTGTAGGATGGGGTCTTTTTTGGCCTGAAGGTTCTACCAACTTACCTTGGTTGCAAAAATAAGTAACTCATTGATACTTTATTATGAATATTAATTGATATTTAGAGATTCTCCGTTAGTTTTTGATAAAAAGGTTTTTCACAAGTGCATAACCCTATTTTACACCAACCCTTCTCATGGTAGTTCGAGATATTACCAATATTCATCATCGGTTAGATTCCTCACCAAATATTAATTCATTATGAGTGTTTTCCATTATGTACATAGTTAAAACATGATATAAACAAATCCAGGCACTCAAACTTTCCCAAGTAGGAATGACTGTCTTCTAGCATGCGCACTTAATTCTTTCATTGTTACTTCAGATATTGCCAATATTCATCTGCGGTTCGAATTTCTTACCTAATATTGTTTAACTACGAGAGTTTTTCCATCATGGACTTGGATGGAATATGATACGAATGATGCCTAGCATTCAATCTTTCCCATGTAGAAATCAGTCTCTTTTAGCACGTACTCTTTATTCTTTGAACTAGAGTTACATGGATTTCCAATACATTTTGGTCAATTTGAGTAAATCATTCTTCCTTTATTAGGACTGAAAGTTGGATTTGTATATATCTGGGTAGGTACACAGCCGCCCATCATTATTACTCTTCCTCGGCAAAATTAGAAGATCATGAGTCAAATGCAGGCCTTTGATTGTTAAAGCTATAGGATGTGGTCTTTTTTTGGTTGAAGGTTCTACCAACCGATATTGGTTGCTTAAATAAGTCACTCATTGATATTTTATGATGAATCCTAATTGATATTTGGATATTCTCTGTTAGTTCTTTGATAAATAGGTTTTTCACAAGTGCATCACCCTATTTCACACAACCCTTCTCATAGTAGTTCGAGATATAACCAATATTTATCGCGGTTAGATTTCCTCGCCTCATATTGCTTCAGTACGAGTGTTTCTCATCAAGTACATGGTTAAAACATGATAGAAACGAATCCAGGCATACAAAATTTCCCAAGTAGGAATGATTGTCTTCTAGCATGTCCTCTTGATTCTTTCATGGTTACTTCGAGATAGTGCCAATATTCATCTGCGGTTCAAATTCCTTACCTAATATTGTTTAATTATAAGTGTTTTTCCATTAAGGTCTTTGATGGAAGATGATACAAATAATGCATGGCATTCAATCTTTCTCAAGTAGCAATTAGTATCTTTTAGCATGTGCTCTTGATTTTTTGATCTAGAGTTACATGAATTTCCGATAGATTGTGGTTGATTTGATTCATCCATTCTTATGGCATTAAGATGGAAAGTTGGATTTGTATATGTATAGGTAGGATCACAGCCGCCCATCATTGTTCCTCTTTCTCAGCAAAGTTAGAAGATCCTAAGTCAAATGTAGGCCTTTGATTGATGAAGCTTTAGGATGGGGTCACTTTTGACCTGAAGATTCTACCAACCGACCCCGGTTTTAAAAATAAGTCACTCATTGATATCCTGCTATGGGGGAATCAGTTAAGGGGCGAACACACCTCCACTATGTGTTTCTCTTCTGCCAACCTTTTTCCACCGGATTGGGTGTTTTTCTAGTCAATTCTGCCACCAGAAATGGGGAAATCAAGTGGAAAAAAGAAGTTTCAAGCAAAGAGAATCGTATTTGGATCCCAAAAAACACCAACAAAGCTACAAATACAGGACTTCTCGGTGGTGAAACAAAAAACACAAGTCATGTGAATGGAGACGGTACTGGAAGACTTGGATGATCAGGAAGTCAAAGAAGTGGACTTGGTAGGAACAGTGAATGAGGACTATGACGAATCGGAGTGTGTGACACCGACTGAAACACGCCAAAAAAGGGGAAAGGGTGTACAGGAAAAGGCGGAACCAGAAGTTAATCCGGCTGATACACCGAAAACCATACCAGCAACTAGGAAGAGCTGGGGAGAGAGGATGGGGGGAATGAAAAACCATGGACATCCTTGTTCGAGCAGAACGACCAAGAAGAGGTAAAATTCTACCCACTTATTGAAGTCGATGGTCTGAAAATGGGGAAAATATACAAAGATGATGTGGTAGAGAGTATAAAAGAATGGGAAACAATAGTAGTGTGTAAAATCCTAGGCGCCTTCCCTCCCTTTGCTGTAATGAATGGTTTCTTTAGAAGGATTTGGAAACAACACAATATTGTCACAGTCTGGCTAGCAAAACCTGGCATATTCTTGGTAAAATTTAGCCTTAGAACTCAGAGGGACCAGGTGATGGAGAATGGGATTGTGCTGTTTGATAATAAACTGTTTTATAATACAGGAATGGACACAAAATCTAGACCTGGAGATGCCTGAAAAAGTTCCAGTTTGGCTTCAACTGCCTAGGTTGGATGTAGTGTACTGGAAACCTAAGATTTTGTGCACCATACTTAGCCCAATAGGGACCCCCTGAAATTGGATAGGGCCACTAGAGAGGTGGAGAGATTGAATTATGCTAGGGTATTGGTGGAGGTGGAATTGGGGAAAAAAATTCCGGACAAAATTCCTTACCTGGATGAAAACGATGTGATCCAAAGTCAGGAGGTGGTGATTGAATGGATGCCAAGCAAATGCAATGTCTATTCTATGATTGGTCATGATGGGGAAAACTGTAGGAAAAGGGAGAGAAGCCTAGACAAGTGCAAAGGCAGGTCTATGTACCACTCCCCAAGGTCCTAACAAAGGGGGGAACAGAGGCAAAAGAGGCAGTAGAGGCAGGAAAAATAAAAAACCTGGCCAAACCTGAGGACAGTGAAGTGAGTTCAGATCAGTCAGCAGAGGGAGGAAGCCACAAATTCTGGTACAACAAGAAGCTGCAGATGATCTTCTATAGGAATTCAGAGCTGGAAATGATCAGGCTGAATGCAGTGGCAACAGGGTAACTGGAGGGAATTTGTTCAATCTATTAGCTGACCCTCCATATGATCAGTAACATTTTGGCATGGAACTTAAATGGGGTGAATAATGGAGTGAAAGAGAAGCAGGTAAGGGAGTTTTGTCTATTAAATCAGGTTGGGCTTGTGGGGTTCTTTGAAACAAAGGTAAAAAGGAAAAACGAGTTGAAAGTATAGAGGAATATTGGTCTAAACTGGGAGTTGGATACAAATGGTTCCATTGTTGACTCAAGCATAATTTGGGTGGCATGGAGGAGGGACTACTTTTCAGTAAAATTACTAAATAAGGATGATCAGTGGATTGACATGGAAGTTATGCTAAAGGAGTTGAACATATCCTGCTACATTACCATGGTGTATGGTAACAGCCAGCCAAAAGATAGAGAAAATCTCTGGGGTTTTCTGAAAAGTGTGGTACATGAAGACAAACCATGGCTGATTATAGGAGATTTCAACTCACCCCTGAATTGTGAGGATAGGCTAGGAGGCAGTACAATCTAGCAATATGAGCTGGATGAGTTCCAGGCTGTTTACTTCCACCAGAAGCTGACTGAGATGAAGATAGTAGGACCCCAATTCACTTGGTGTAATAGGAGGGCAGATGAGGGAAGGATATACAGCAGGATTGACAGGGCTTTGGTCAATGAAACTTGGCTGGAAAAAATGACTTATTCTGTATATCAGGTCATGGTAAATGGAACCTCGGATCATTCCCCCTACTGATAAATCTACAAAGGACTGAGCCCAGGAAAATAAAACCCTTCAAGTTCTTTAATATGTGGACCTTGTCAAAGAAATTCAGGCCCATTGTAAAGGCATTTTGGGAAATGGGAGAGGTCACAAACCTAACACAATTATATGGAAGGCTACATAGCCTGGAGCTACCCCTGCAGAAACTGAACAGGGATGAATTCTCTGAAATTGAAAGAAGGGCTGCAAGGGCAAATGAGGAATGGGAATCAGATCAGAAGGAACTGGCACTATATCCAGAATCACTGCTCAAACAAAGAAAAGAGACTCTAAGCAGAATATCAGCTGTACACTTGGCTGAGGCTGAATACAGCTGAAGGAAGGAGAGAGACCTACACGCATGTTCTATTCAATTATGAAGACAAGAACTTATGCCAATCACATAGTCACATTGGTAGAGGGAAATTAAAGGATACAGGGCAGAAATAACATTGAAAAGCACTTGGTACAATTGTTTCAGAGTCATATAGGGAAGGAAACCAGGTCGGAAATGAAGATTAACCAGGAGGTGATTAAAAGGGGATCAGTCATTACAGTGAAGCAACAGGTGAAGATGATCAGACCTATATCTGACCAGGAGGTCTCTCAAGCTTTGAAGGGGATTAAATCCAGCAAGAGCCCTGGACATGATGGGTACTCCAGTCATTTCTTCAAACAGGCCTGGGATATAATAGGAGAGGGGGTAACAAAGGCAGTACATGGCTTCTTCAAGGGGGACCAAATCCCTCAGGATTTTAGTAAAGCTGTTATTATCTTGATCCCCAAAAAACCACAACCACAATAGCCAGCTGATTATAGAACTATTTCCTGCTGCTCAACTATCTACAAAATGGTGACAAAAATATTTTGTGAAAGGTTGGGGGTGGTGATGCCTACACTAGTCTCTAACAACCAATCTACCTTTGTAAAAGGGAGAAACATTGTCCACAACATCCTGCTTACACAGGAGCTACTCCACAAATACAAGCATGGGGACCTAAAGCCCAGCTGCCTGATCAAAGACTTTTGAAATTGACATTTCAAAGACTTTTGATATCCTCAACTGGGATTTCATGCTCAAGTGGTTGGAACTGCTAAAGGTACCAGGGATTTTTATTGAATGGATCAAGAATTGTGTCAAGGCCTCTACTTTCTGCCTCTCAATAAATGGGAATATGTCAGCAACTTTCAAGGGGAAGAGAGGAGTAAAGAAAGGAGACTCCTTATCCCCCCTCCTATTTGTCCTATGTATGGAATACCTCACAAGACTGTTGGATCAACAGTTCCTTTCCAAGAAAATTGGGTTTCATCAGAGGTGCCAGAATGTGGGAGTCCACTGTTTGTTATTTGCTGATGATCTTCTAATATTTAGTGCAGCAGACACAACCTCACTAGAAGGCATAAAGCAAACTCTGAGAGAATTCCAAATGACAACTGGTTTGGCAGTAAATGAGGAAAAGTCACAGATTTTCTTCTCAAAAATGGGGGAGGAAGACGAGTTTGCTAGCAGACACACTACAGAAAGGCCTACAACATCCAGAAAGGAGGACCTCAAAAAGACTACCTATCAAGGCTCCTTTGGCACCCCAGGTTACAACCTAAACACAGGTATTTCCTTTAGATGCTGCTAAAAAACAAATTGCCCACTGTAGACAGGTTGGAGAGATTCAATGTGATTTCTGAAGGATCAGTGTGTTGTTTCTGTACGGTTAACAAGGAGGATGCTACTCATCTCTTCATAAGTTGTACCTATACAAGTAGCCTTCAAAGGATGCTAAAATGTGGAGTTGGGAACAACCTGAGAACCCTGAAGAAAAAACTATACTATCTCATGATCAAGAGGAAATGACACCTTCTGCAGCTACTCTCTACCACCCTGTACCAGATTTGGATAGAAAGGAATCAAAGGATCTTCCAGGAAAAGGAAATGATAGAAGTGATCAAATCAGAATGTAGATGGCTCAAGGAAGAAGTACTATAATATGTAATCCTGTTTTGTACTGATCCTGTTTTGTACTGCTTGGTGGGAAAACCCGGTTTGTAATAGGTTAAGGGTGATGACCTAAATTATTTGTCTTAACAGATACTTGATTTTAATACATTACATATTTCGATAATAAAAAAACCAGGGAGCCTTTGTAAAAGGAAGACTCATATCCCATAATATGCTTCTTACTCGGGAATATTTCCACACTTACAAGTGGAAAGATGGATTTTTGGATGGTTTCCTCATAAAATTTTATATCCAGAAAGATTTTGATAATCTGGAATGGTTATTCTTATTTAAGTTATTGGAGATCTTAAGGTTTCCCAGAGGCTTTGTTTACTGGATCAGAAGGTGCATTGAAACTGCATCTTTCAGTATTTCTCTCAATGGTGGTTATACTCAAGCTTTCAAGCAGAGAAAAGGGGTCAAACAAGGTAATCCTCTCTCACCTCTCTTATTTGTCCTAGCTATAGAATAATTTTCCAAGCTCCTATCATCAGCTTTCAGAAATAAGCTAATTGATTATCATGCCATATCCAAAAAAAGCAGGAATTCAATGCCTACTATTTGTAGATGATCTTTTAGTCTTCTGTAAAGCTAATGTAAAATCTCTTCATGGAGTTTTAAAGGTTCTAGTTGAATTCAGGGATACTGCTGGCTTATCCATCAATCATGCAAAATTACAGGTATACTTCTCTAGAATTGAAGAATCTTCAATTGATTATCTAATGGAGATACTTCATATTCAAAGAGGAGTCTTTCCCGTTTCATACCTGGGGTTTCCTATAAATAGCAGAGGTTGGAATGCTCAAACACGCCAGAAACTAGTGGAGAAAATTAAAATCAGATTGCATGGATGGAGAGACATTATCATATGCAGGAAGGATTGAACTGATCAACACAGTTTTGCTGAGCATTACAAGTTATTGGATAAGTGTTTTCAAACTTCTTGTTAGGGTGCATGATGAAATTGAGACCTTATGCAGGATTTTTTTATGGGGATATCAGGATTGAGAAAAAGGCTTAAATATAGTAGCTTGGAAAAAGTTGTGCATTGAAAAGGAATATAGGGTGTAGGCATCATAGATTTTTTTTGGGGCCCGACCTTGTTATTTAAACAGCTTTGGGGCATTCAAAAGGAGAAGGGTATTTGTGTATTAAGTGGATACAAGAAGTTTATATGAAGTGAGAAGTAACACTTCAAACATGTAAAGCACCACATCATGCCAGCCATTGTTGGAAGCATTTGATGAAGTTCAGAGATCGAATGCTGCAATTCTTGCCCTCTTGTCTGTCTGCATCGGGTTCTTTCAAAGTTTATTTGGCCTAAGGTATTATACATGGTCAAAGGACTAGAAAGGCCTTTTCCACTATCTGGAGCAGGAAGTTATTACCAAAACAATGATTTTTGTAGTGGAGGTTGGCTTTGGGAACAATTTCTACACTTGACAGGTTGCATTGGTTTGGTTTACCTTTTTAGATATCCTCTTGTTCTCTGTTTAAACATTAGGCTGAAAATAAACAAAATATTTTTCTAGCTTGTACCTATACTAAATTGGTGGCACAACTCCTTCAACTCCCTCAATTTCAAGACCTGTGACAACTCAGAAGATTTCTGTTTAGAGGGCATAAAAGGAAGAAAGATATTTCTTCTGTTGGTGGTTGCAATGTATCACATCTTGGAAGAGAGAAACAGAAGAATATTTCAAAACAGGATCATGGCAAGTTAGGACTTATGTTTGGCCATCACAGCTGAATATCAACTTTGACACTAGTTAGGACTATTGTTTGCTGATGATTTGCTCATTTGTTGTAGAGCAAACCAAAAATCCATGGAGGGTAGGGAAGGATGCTTGAAGTGGTTTGTGGAGGTATTGGATCCTGCATAAGTGAGCAAAATCTTTCCTAGAATGGATGAAGAGGGTAAAAAATTGTTGGCTGGAGTTTTGAATGTAATAATAGGGGATTTTCCAATGCAGTATTTAGGGCTACCTTTGTCTAATGTAAAGTTGAGGAAGAAAATTTGTGAGAAATTGGTGGACAGAATTAGAAGGAAATTTCATAGTTGGAATACAAGTGTTCTTTCTTATGCAGGGAAGGTGCAATTGATAAATTCAGTTTTACTACGAAGTATAGCAGATTTTTGGGCCAGTATACTAAGTATACCCGAGGGTGTTCATGAGGAGATTGTGAAGATATTTACTAAATGGACAAATACGGTCGATTGAATGCATACCGAAACTACTTCCACAATATATTTTGCAGCTTCAGCATTTAGGAATACACATTCAATAAAATAAACAAACAGAGCTAAATAGATATATAGAGTGTATACCACAACTTTATTGGCCAAAAATATTGTGTCCTGACCAATCTTTGAGCTGCAACGCTGGTCCTTCATGATTCTACAAATCCTATTCACAGGAAACTTGCAAGCTGAACTTTCAGACTCTCTGCTCTCATCTTCCACCACTATTTTCTTAACTTTATTCCCTTTCGTCCTCCCATTAAGTTCTTCTTTCTGAGACAAATAATCAAACACCTTGTGTGCTAATGGTAAAATTGGATAACACTTG